>JAAGAY010137836.1:0-21432 GCA_011801015.1 Ardeotis arabs | reverse complement strand
TTTTTTTCTGTTTTCCCCTTCTTAAATACGTTATCGCAGAGGCGTTATCACGGGACATTCGGCTACCAATCGGCTCGGCCTTGGCCAGCAGCAGGTCCGCCCTAGGCCCGGCTGAGTCCACTAAACAAAGGGGAGCGACTTCTAGCAGTTTCCTACAGAAGCTTCTACCTTAGGCCCCCCCTCACTAAACAAAACCACAACAAGGTCTGTTAATGATGTATTTGCTCTCTTTCCAGCCTAACTTTTGTGCACATAGAGGCACACCCTCTAACTGAAGCAAAAATGATTCAATAAAACAGAAGAGTAGTCATGTCGCTAACAGGAAAATCGAATGGCCCTACTACTTTCTCCTCACACATATTACTGGTGGTTTCTATCTCGTAGAGTGCTTCATTATTAAATCGACACCAAAGGCCCACTAGGCAATAATAAAATTTAACCCATGTTTCATTTGCTGTAGTCTCAGATACACCCTTATGCCCGGCAGCAAAGGATGTGATTCAGCCAATGAATTAAAAATGTCACAGCCCACCTCTGCTTCCGTGTAAATCTGACTTAGGGGAATTGAATCCCATCAGAGTGCAAAACTGCGGCACCACGCAGGTTTTTTACGTAATGCAATTTGACACTGTGATCCATCCAATTTGACACGGGATGAAGAATAATAAGCAAGTAGTGTGCTGGCTACACAATTGTTTCCCAGATATTAAGCTGGTCTACATGTATTTAGCTACGTTCCCATATCATGTAGAAAATTTTACAAATTCTCTCTTTTTTTCATCAATATTGATATACGTAATATTTTAAGGCTTGGATCCTAAATACATTATTAGTTTGCCTTTCATTAAGAAAAAAATACTATTTTTTCCCATCCTAAAGGATGCAAAATAGTCCCTAAAAAGCAGCATCTCACGTCATATTAAGTACAGTAGCAGCCCGAGAAATTATAAGGAAAAGGGTTGTCCACTAAGCCAATAAGGATCCATTGACAGATGGTATTGAGAAGGTCAAAGTACTTAAAGCTTTTTCATACCCTAAAATTCAGAAGGTAAATCATAACTAAATAGCAATTTTAGAGAATACTGAGAGGCAAGGACATGGAAAGAGCAGGCTAGAGAGCACTTAGTTAAAGTTAAATACTTAGTTAAAGTTAAATACTTTCAACTCAGGCTAAGATATATAAAAACCTGAGGAAGGCTGGTGAAATCTCAGAGTCCCCTGGCAATTGCTTGTCCATGTAAATCTACTGAGCATTAATAACATACCAGAAAACTGCAGAAGAGTGAAAATGGTGATTATTCTTACCAAAGGAGCAAAAAGCAGAGCAGCTGGGAATTTGCAGGCCTGACAGCATACTTCATTTATCAAAAAGTACTGGCACATATAATTAAACAATCTATTTGTAAGTACTGAAAAGAAAAGAGCTCCACGAGTGGCAGTCAGCGTTAACCTATGCTAAGGGCAAATAATGCCAAACTATTCCACTTTCCTTCTGTGATATGGTATCAGGTCCTGTTGGTATGCAGAAGAGAATACATCACATAGTTTTACTTTAGAAAGGTTTTTGTATTTTCTGTTAATCACACAAACCATGGCCTACATTAAGATGTAATAAGTCAGGTACAAAACTGGTAGGAAAAGAGATTCTGCCAGGGATTGCCATGGGATTTTTACTAGAACAACATGATCAGGAGTAGACAGCCAGTGGTCAGGAGAGTGGAAGACTGAGGTTATTAATTGATGAACAATATGAAGATAAGGGGGGCAACCAAGAAGTTGGGAGGCAGACTTGATTCCAAACCAATATGAGAAATGGTCTGTAAAGAGAAGGATGCCGTTCCATGAGGACAAGTGCAAGGTGCTACAAGTACACAGGAATAAACAGCCTTACGAATATCAGCCAAGGAACTCTGGGTTGGATGGCAATTTTGGATAAAGGGGTGCAGTAATGTTGTTGGCCTGAATCAATAGATCATCCCCTGGAAAAGGTGAATGACACTGGGATGTACAGCCAGCATATAATTTGTTGGGCTCAGGTGGAAAGCATTACGTCCAGCCTATCAGACTGAGCTCAAATGCCTAATTTCAGGACGCTGCATTTCAGGAAAGAAGAGAAGCTCTTGGAACTGGATGAAAGCTGGATGAAAACCTGGAAGTAAATTAGATTGCTTAGCCTGTAGATGAAAGTACAGGAGGTAGCTAAAATACTAAATAAAGGGATGATGCAGAAAGGAAAGGAAATTTATTCTCAAGATGTGTGATGAATGAAAGTAACGGGGATTACATTTCATCACAGAAGACTCAAGAATTAAGAAAACTGAGAAAAAAATTCTCATGTTTGGGATAATAGAAGTCAGGAATACATCAGACTACAGTGTGTTCATCATTGCAGATGTCTAAGAGCAAGTGGGAAAACATCTGTGAGGACCCTCATAAATACAGGCTGTCTGGCCTTGCGTTGGGGAAGAAATTACAGGATCTGTTGAGGTCCCATTTAGCCCTATGTTTCTGTGTCATTTAACATTTAAACAAAAAAAAACCAAACCAAAACAAAGACAAAGACAAAACAAGAACTCAAAACTTTTAGTTCTATAAATCTCAAGTTAGGGGTGATACAATGATACAATTAACTTTTTTACACTCAGATTTAGTCATCTTGTATAGTGCATGTACTACAAGGAAAGAAAAAGGAAGAAACATAAACCAATAGGACATTTCTCTGTGGGACAGTGACATTTTTCTGTTACAGTGGTAAGGCACCACCAAAAAAAAAAACCTACAGAAGAATAAAACTTGCACATCAACCTCCCAGATTCCTGGTGACTATCCAACAGCTCAACGACCCTTCGAACATGCCCTGCCTCAGTTCTCCTCCAGAACAACCTCCTACATAGACAGGTCCAGCTTGCCTCGACTCCATCTGCATGTTTCAGTGGCTGGCTGTAAGCCAGAGTGGGGCTTGCTAAGGGCCAACCTAAACCATTTCTCTGACTGGTGAGCTAAACCAGTTATCCCTGGGAAACAAGCAGAAGGTATTGGCAATCTCCTTCAGTCACCTTTTAGGACAAACACAGCTGGAAAAGGGGTTTGATGGTGTCTTTCCCTCCAGATATGAATTATTCACCAACAGTGGCATGACTGGATTCTTGAGGTCTTCACACTGAGAACAGTGTCCTGGCTGGGAAGCGGGCCTCCACCCAGACCACAAGCAGCAGAAGCAAAAAAAAAAGAAATTCAACAACAAAAAGGCAGGAAAGCAGTCCTGAAAGACAGGAGACACAGGAGAGAGCAAGACAGACAAGAATGGCGACCCGAGGGAGGTAACACAGCAAGGTAACGCCAAGTGGAAAGTCAATGGAAAGACAAACAATGTGTTTTTACTAAAGCTGTTAATTCACTCCTCACATCTCCCACTCAAGTCATCCATCACAACATAAACTAAATAGAGCTCAGAGCACAGCTGCCTGCCTGCCACTGTAAATGAACCTTCTGTATACAGAGCACTGCTCCGGCACGCTGGCGTCCTAAGAGGAAAAAACCTCAGCTGCAAAAATAAACAAATCAGGTACCACAACCCTCCTCCCTACATTTTTTTTCCCAAAGAATGTGAGCTACCAAGTTTTAACCCCTTCTTGCTTGTTAACTAAGCTTAGTATTTTTTCTTTGCTTAAAACCTGAAGCATTTACATAGTTGGTGTGTTTTACCAAATGGTACAAAGCTTTACTGAGCATAAATCTGGGCTCATGTAAAATCAGAGAGGGCACGAGGCAAGCTCCAACTTCCACTGTCAGATCTGCTGAACAAATATCCGTAGACACAAGATGCTCTCAACCTCAGAAAAAACCCCACGTTTTTCAGTCTCTCCTGCATTCTTCTTGTGACACTTCACAGCTGTGGCTTCCTGTCTTTTGCTACAACCCTTGCTTTAGCGATAAAGCGATCAGTGAATTTTCTATGGTGTGTGGGGCACTAGGAGACATGGAAAAAAGCTTGATGGATCACACAGATGTGTTTGGTGGTTCACAGATTCAGGTGACCAAGTAGTGGGATCTATCAGGGGTCTCAATTTTATGCCTGCAGCTAGAATGGACGTGCTAAGCGACGTTGCCAATGTAGAGAGCAGCGGCTTGGCACTTGGGATTTGGAATGGGACATGCTGGCACAGTGGCTTTTCTGAGTCACGTGAGAGAAAATAGAATAAACAAAAAGTTTTGGGGTGGCAGTTTGAGCCTGTCATTGGTTCTCCTGTGACTCAGGACAGTTTGGGTCTGTTCCTGGCTTAACGCCTGAGCAGCACTGCTCTTCAATGTCGGCTGCTCTACCTGCTCATAGGAAGGGAAGTGACTCTCTCCCTGTGTGTATACATACAAAGAAGGCTTCCAGTTGAGCTATAGCCTCCAAGAGATACTAAAGTAAAGGCAGCATGAATTAACAACAGAAAAAAGAACTTCCTTCTTCTCTTATAAAATAATTGAACATCATGTAGGAACAGTATAGTTCCTAATATGTGACCACATGGCAAAAATAGTGTAGAAATATGTAAAAACATAGGTCTTCTGAACTTCTGAGCTGCTGCTACAGCGAGTGAGGTTGCACCGCAGCATGTCTGGGCAGTCTGAAAAGGAAGAAGCATTACAACTTCCCCAATGTTTAACAGAACAACAAAACGACAGACAAACTAAGGAAAATATGGCAACACTGCTAGTTGGGTTACGAAGCTTGAGGAGGTGCTCTCTGTAATCTTCATGAGCAAGACAGCAACCTGTGTTTCCAGGAAAAGGACTACTGACTACAAGCAAGTACAGACGTTGTTCAAGTGGGCAACTACCATTCAGAACATGATGAATAAACTTTGTTTTATCACTTAAAATCATATTCCAATTACATATTTTAAAATAAGAAAAGGTGGATCATATCTAGATATCTAGCTCCTATTTTCTACAAACTGGGCATGTTCTGTAAAATTATTCTTTGTTTATTTAAAATTATTTAAATTTTAGGGTAGCTTTTAGAGATGTTTAGACAATAGCCTGCATAAAATTTAACAAATGGTGAATCAAAAATAGTTGCAGACCTTTTGTGAGAACAGACTACATTAGTCCATAAATTCCTATTCTAAACTTTGCCAACATTGTAGTGAAAAGATATGGAAATTGCAACATATGATTTAAGGAAACAAAATCACAGAGAAAGAGTAAAATAAGGCTTTTGTTAGCTCTGAGCGTGGCTCAGACTGCCCTAGCAATACTGTTTTATGGCACAAGTTAATCGCATAGTCCCAAATGCGAATGCCATCGTTAGCAGTACAGTGGGTGCCATCGTAGATCTACATAGTGAGATGCAAATGTAAATTCTGAAGAAACACGTAGATCGGCAAAAACAATGCAGATTGCCTTCCCAGACAGAATATTTGTGGTGTTCCTTCTTTAGCCCAGGAAATGTTACAGAACAGGTAAATCACAAAGTTTCTCGATTTGTAAGAGGCCACACAGTCACCTATTTTAGAGGGTGCCATTATTTTAGAGATTTACATAAGAAGTTTCAAAGTTGCAATACTATGGAAAGAAAAGAGGAAGATAAAAAAATATTTGTTGAGATTGAAATGGCTAAACTTCTGGGAGCAGAAGACTGTTAAAAGAATGAAATCCTGACTCCACTCAAGTCGGGATTAACAAAACAGATAGCATGGCATCTAATCACGTCTGTAATTAGGAAGTTACTTTTCTTACCTCTCAGAATTCTGGAACAGGTTGTTAACAAAGAGCACACTGGGACCAGATTAACTTGCAAACTCCAGTAACTTTCCTGCAGCTAACCCAGCATCGGGCCTTTCCGCTCCTGTTATGTCACACAGCTTGCTTTGGCTAGTTTCTGTTCCACCAGCTTAATCAGAAATAGGCTTTTCCTGCTGTGTTTTTGTTTGTTTTGCTTTTCCTGCAGGTGATTAGAGTATCTTTGTAACTGCCTGCATTATGGATTAACAAATCACCTGCAGGTGGGCTGAAGTACACACATTCTGCTGAATGTTTGTTAAAGCAGTAATTGCTTTAATTTCCCCAAAACCACAGTGCACACATCATCTACTGTATAACATTCTGTTAAAATAAGAAAGAAGTACAATCATAAAACTTTACAGGCACAGAAAGCCTTGCTTAGGCTTTAGTTCCACTCTACAGAGTAATTGTAGATGCAAACAACTTGTTATTGCAAGGACTTGTATCACTGAACAATTCCAAGCACTTCAGGTATTCTTTGCTAGTACTTTATAAATAGATGTAGCATTTGGGACGCTCAAAAAGCTGCATTTATACAAATGCTCAATTCATCTGATTAAATATTGACCTTAGGCAGGAACCGGTATCAAGCCACGAACTTGCTGTGTTCAGGGAAAACACTCAGCATTTCCTCAGTCAGATATTACTGTGTTGTTCTTTCTAATACATGGACTGAAGATCTTCAGGAGTGAATGTCTCCTTCTGTGTCTTGGGGTGTAAACTCCTCTGATTGATGAAACCCACCCAGAGCTCTGCAGTGCCTGCACTCCATCTCCCCTCGCCTGAGAGACCCTGCATCTCAAATTGCCTCTTTTTTTTTTTTTTTCCTCCCTGCAGCCCAATGCCCTGCCTGTCAGAGATGTTATCTGGCTTATAGAAGAATGCCAAATGCTTTGAGTGCACGTAGACCTATACTCCTACAAAATTCTACTCTGATTAGAGCAAATACATTATGTTGTAGAGTCTGTGCAGTCAGAAGTTAGATGCATTACAATGGCCAGGTACTAAACGGGGTCTGCTGTGTTCCCCTTGTCTGACTCTGCCCCTCATAAAGCCGAATGATGTGGTTTTGTATGTCCAGCTCCTTTGTTCAAGCAGTGGCACTATAATTGCCAACGCCTACGTTTGGTTTTGACAACATAACAGGGTCATTGTGATACCATATTGTACCATGGCTGACTGAGCTTGCTCACGTGGGAGATATCGCATACTAAGTGAAGAAAAGCTCTTAAGAACAGCATGACTGAGCAGGAATTTGCTGAAAAGCCATGTGCTGGTGGATAAATGTCCTCTAATTAGGAAACTAGCTTATTCTTTGGAATCACTTCTCACAGCAAAAGTCTTGAGCCCGCTGTCACCATCAAGTGAGAAATTAGGAGTGGAAAAATGACACACACCTACATCATCTATTCCTACGTTCTCCTAAGCCGAGGTGGAGTGTGTCTTCCTCCTCCCATCTCCATAACAAGAGGGAAACAAGCACTCACAGCATAGTCTTCTGGAGCTGGTATATGTGTCCATAAAGGACACCACCAGTTTTGCAATCTCCGGCTTTGCAACTCCTGCTCTTAAGCTGCCAGGTCTGGTTTTGGAACTTCTTCCTCAAGGAAAAAAAAGTATTTAAAAACAAAAAAAAAAACATTATCACTACACTTTTGTTCTGTGTGACTACCATTCTTTCATTAGCTTGCCTGTTATTGAAACTCCAATATTAACTAAACTATAATAGATTTACCTTGGAACAGATTTTCCAGATCATTTAAATCACTGGAGCACTCATGGACCAACATGACAGGTAGCGTATCCCTCCTAGAAAACGGGAGAGACATAGTTACTGAGAGCCAAGAACTTCTACGTACCTTCTAACTAAAAAGTGCTTTAGACTCATTAGTCTCGAACAGATAGAAACACGCAAGCTCTTGGCTTACACAACAACCTCCCCTCCAGAGAATTGCTCACACGGTGCGTGCGTGGGTGTAAGCAGGTACACAAAGGTAGTTACAATTTAAGGAAGTCATCAGAAGGGATGAACACAGTGATATATAAGCTAAGTGGCATATTTGGAAACCACTGAAACCAGGCATATTCATTCAACGCAACTCCACTGTCCATTAGAAATACTAGAGTCTCCATCGAGTGATTTTAAGTGGTTTAGAAACTGATGGTTGTAAATGTCTGAAACAACTGTGTTCGCTGTACAGTTCTCAAAATATGGTGTGGTTATGGTCAGTAAATACCTGCAGTTTACATCACAAAACACTCAGTCTCAACTCAGGGTGAATTGTCAAAGGGAAAGGAGAGCATTTGTGTCAACAGACAACACTCCATTCACTTCCTTTGTTTCAGGTGTTACTGTACTACTTGCAGAGTAGAGCCCTTGTATCCAGACACCTCAAAGGAGTTGCCATACACTTTTTGCTGCTGAGAGGTCTTTCTCTAGAGAAGGACTTCCCCATCAGCCGCCGGAGAGGCTGGGGATGATGCTCTGGAACCCTTTGCTGTTCCACAGAGGCTGCGGAGGAACCATCCCCAGCCTCTGCTTGTGGTGCAGGCAGCTCCCCAGCTCGTCTGGCACTGCCGTTCACAACATCCTTGATTGCAGCTGGCTTCCCAAGTGTCTTGAAAATTACTCAAAATTAAATTAAACTGTAAAGCTTGGATAAAACATTATGAATTGATTTGCCAAATTAGTCTTTTTAATGAGCCAATTACATTCCTTGCTAACGCAAATTCTTGAAGAGCCAAGAACTGCTATTTCCCAAAATAGGCTTAGGGAAAATTAGAACCAACCTTGGTTTTTGGAAGTGAACATGGCAGGCGAGGCACTGCCATCATTATTCTGAAAACGCAGTCTGTACATAGATAGCTAACCAAGGCATTTTCTCCCAGCTGAAACAGCAATGTTTGGTTTGGAATCAATTTCACAACGTGCTTGTGAATGCAGACCATACATTGATGCCAGCACATATCATGAATTCATCTCTGTGTGCTATTAGAAGAGCAGGGTATAATTTTACACAAAAGGTGTCTACATCTGGTACTGTTCATATGCTCTTTCCCCCTTTCCCATTCCAAATAAAAATAGCAACACAGGAAAAAGTTGGGAAGCTTTCAAGAATTGCTGTGAATTACATGAGAAGGAAAGTTTCAGTAAGTCTGGAGATTTGCCATGGACATTTGCAAACTGATTCCAGCGATTTTCTCCTGGTGGCACAGCAATTTGCCAACATGTTGCACGCAGCGTTTGAGAGCCTGCTTTGTTTTTACGAACAGACCCATGGCCTCTTTTATACCCAATGAGGACAAAACCTCCCAGGAACAACTTGGAGATGGCCTCAGAGGGGTGTCAAGAGCCTTCTGCTTCCCAAAATTCCTCGTAAGAGAGGAACTGCTTTAGGACATGCAGAGCAGAGAACTGGCCTTGCCTAACAACGGTCTCTGTACAACTGTGAGGAGCACAAGACTGTCCAGAGATAACTTCTTGAAGAGAAAGACCTTTGTAAGAAAGACACTTTAATATCAGTTTCTTGATATTTTGCAAAAATTGTCCTCTGTCTGGGAGAGAGCAAAGGGAAATAATTACAAACATAACAAAAATAAACAGTTACTCTCCCCAATATATATTCATGTCCACAGATACCTGGAAAGTATTAACTGTGTTTTGGCCTCTAAATAAAATGTATTGCTTCTGCCTGTATTTCCTTCAAATTACTAGCATTTTTCTGAAGCCCACTGATGTGACAACGGCATTCTAGCTCTGGACTCAGCAGTGACAAAACAAAATAGAATCTCTTGATCCAATATTAAAAACAAATCAAATGCATATCAGTATTTTCCCCAGTGAAATTCTTTGGAACTAAATTCTTCTATTTAGTTCCAAAATTCTCATTTCTTCAACTACTTTTAGTTCATGAGCCATGTAACTTAAATAATTTGACTAAATTTTCAACTAATGTTTCCTGATGTCATACATTTTCACCTTGAATGCAAATGCTCCTTACCCCTTCCCTGGCACACTGACGTAGCTGTCCAGTGGGGCTTGGTAGAATTCCCTGAGCACTTTTTCACTTTGAGAAATTTTACGGATTGTACCACAGTGAAGTACTCAAAAATAAAAAATAAACCCCAGAAAATTCATTTTCCCGTACTTGTTAATGGAAATAAAGCTACTGTAAAATGTATTTTTAAGTATGTGTTTTATACTAGCAAATACAATAAGGCAAAACCAAAACACAAGGTACCTCCTACTAGCCCTATTTTCTTCAGTCAAGTTATTTCTGATTTACACCGTACCGTGCAGCCAATATCAAAATTTGCCCCAACAAGCCTTAAGCTCCTTTGAACTTTCTGTTTTCAAAATCAGCTAGAAATAGATACTTCCTTAAAAATGTCTTGAAGCACTACATACTTAGTGGTGGTTTGGCTGAAAGCCAGACAGCAACCTTGTCTTCTATTTCTGTTGTATGCCTGAGAGTGATGTTACTTCTCCTAATCAACAATTCTACAGGCGCCCATCGCTGGAGAGCTCTCTAGAAGCATTATTCACGCTCAATCAGCACAGGGTCTTTATCTTGTGCCCATTTATGTATTCTGCTGTTAGCAGAAAAAAAAAAAAGGAGAAAAAATCCAAAAGTAAACACCAAGCAATATTACTAGCAATATGATAACAGGAAAAAAATATCCATAGCATAATAATATATGCAGCCTGTAGTTCCTTTATTCATTCTGTTGAATGGCAGTAGGTACTTACCTGTGGCAGCACAGCTTTTCAGAAACCTGAATTTGACCTATGCAGTCATAAAAAGTGGCCTATCAACACCATTTTTATTTGTACGCAGGGACAGATTTTAGCTAAAACATACAAATATACTGGCGTGCCCTTGTTGACTTCAAGGACCTGCACTTACAGGCATGTCCTAAGAATGTGACCCAATGTTTATTTGTTTTTCAGACCACAAAGTAGTACTGCACAATCTACCAATGTATTTTAGTAAAGCTGACCAATGGAGACTCCCTCTGCTTTAATGCACATATTTTCATGTTTCCCACAGATTTGTTACTTTTTCAGGCTCTCACTAAACCAAAAATGCATCTGACTTCCAAACATCTCCTGACTTGGTCGAGTTTTTTCCTATTACTTCATTTTTTCTTTTGCACATACATCAACTAACGTTAAACAATGAAGACAACCAAAGCAGAGACTTTTGCACACGGGTTATTAAATAACCATTAATTTTTTCCTTTCATTTTGAAGTTCTCCAAATAGCGATGGAGTTGGCTTAAGTCTGGACATTACACAGTTAGAAATACAGATGTGGAAGCTGGAACGGAGAACATGGCTGAAGTAGTAACCAAGATGGTGTAGCAAAATGTTTGCATAATATCATGGCAGCCTCCTGAAAGACAAAACTGTATGACTTGCCAGAGCAAACAGATAGTTACACAGCATGTGAGAATATATTTATTTTGCACAAATTCAGCTGAAGGGATATAAAATAATGAGCTCATAGTTAAAGAACAGATGATGAGAGAAAGGGTAAACAATGAACAGGAAAATGTGATTCGTCATTTTTCATTTATTTCACTGGGTCTGATACTTTTGTTACCTAAATTAATGACAAAACTACCCTTAACTGTAGGCAAAAAGAGCCTTGAGTCCATGGTGTGTGCCTGCTTATGTTGTGGGCAGCTTCCAGCTGTACCTGCCAACATGTGCTTAATTCTTACAGAATTAGCTCCGTTTGTCAGAAATAAAACTATGGGTTTGAAGAAAGAGGCATGCAAAGACAAGGCAGAGTAATTTTAGATGTCAAAATATGGTTTAACAATATTTTAAATGTTAAAAACAAAGTTTTAAGGCCACCTATGATATTCAATACCCCATTCCTATGTTTCTCTTCATTTGTTTGTGTTACACTGCTGCAAGCTGCTGAACAGGAATAGCTGCATTTCAACGATGGATATAGTAAGCCCATAAACATAGATCAGGGAATTTAGGCGAGAGACAGAAAGGGAGAGGGCAGATGTTAAGGAGAGAAAGAGCAAGAGGGCTTAAAGACCTCAAATGAGGATGGATTCTTGGCTCCACTGAAGATTATGGGAGTTAATCAATTATTTCAGCAGGATCAGTGTGGCGATGGTGGCTAACGTGCACTTGGATCTTGTGCAACAAATTTCAGACAAATGTCAGGTATCATTAGTCCACATCCAATTAATGAACAGTATTTTCTTGAAATTGCCTTTGTACTTGAAATTCATTATCAAATTGCTTAGATTATCAAATTATAAACCCTGTTCCCATAAAAAGTAGGTAAATCATATTCTTAATAATCTCTTGAACAATTCACTAACTATAGCACACTGAGTAGAAAGCTGACTGGAAATAATGAAATTTGTGACAAAACCAAAATAATTTGCTCCTTCCTTCATTAAAAGTTTAGATGACCGTTCCAGAAAGAAGTTGTTGTGATTGACTAGTTATCTCTGCAAATGGTTACCACAAGATCAATGAAATTAAAATAAAATGGTTAATTCTTTTATATGTCTGTGTGGTTTAAGAATGGAAGAGAAAGTAATACAGAGGATATGAAAATACGGAGCAGGAGTCAGGTTAGAGAGATATAAAGATTACAAAGCCCCTTTTAACTACAAAATATAAAAATTCTCTACATTCCTTACAGGAAGTGATTTTATATGGGGAATGGTCACAGAAAGTCTGGATGTAATAACAAGTCCAATGCAGCCTAGCTGTTGGCCATGTAGAGAATGTCTTAACACCTTTCCCTTCAACTGCATAACGCCTATAGACAATATACTTTCTCTTTAACTGGCCTCCTTACAAAGCTCCATTCAAAAACCTATCCACAAAGACAGCGTTCAGAAATCTGATCTCATGAGTAAAGAAGATATATTATTTTAACTCTTCAAACACAGGAGGAACAATTATAACACTGATATTTTTCCCCACAAAAATATTTACCACCCAAAATACTGGGAAATGTTAAAATCTTTATTTTGGAATATTTTCCATTGAGCTTTCTCAGCATCTCACAAAGACCGCCTGCATCCCATTTTTGTGCTTTGTGCCAAACTTCTCCATGGACTATGCTTTCCATTGTCACAGGATTTCTGTGATGCAAGCTTTGTGGCCATAATCTAGCATGAAAGACGTGGCTCTTCCAGTGAACCCAGGCCCTGCAGCAGGAGTGAAACAAGGCACTGTGAAGGTATCATAACAACCGAGATCAACACAGATTAATAAGAAGCAGATCTAAAAGGAAAAGAATTGGCTTAGTTTTACAAACTGATGTTTTCAGAACTAGCCTGACAAAAACAAGTGCTTTCTTCTCAACTGCAAGTTCTTTTCCAGTAGCAAGTCCAAAACTTCAGCAAAATAGTTTTAAAAACACCTCGTTTCACTTTTCATAAGACGACAGAGCAATATCCCCAGCTCACACAAAAGGGCAATGTTTTTCTCACTTGGAAATTCTGCTTGAGGGCTCCTCCAAGCACAGAATGGGTCTGACAAGAAGCTGTCAGCTTTTGCTGGAGTGGATGAGGCGAGCTATCACAGTGTTTAGACAGCGGACAGAAAAGGAAGAGGGCAGGATGTGGTCGTGGTTATTCAGTAGGTGGTACTTTTCTCCATGAGGTTCCAGTCTGGCAAGAAGCCCCAGTCAGCCAGACCCCAGACAACAGATATATTGTCCAAAGGTTCAGAAATGGAAAAATGCTTGGTTTTTTTTTTCCCTGATGCCTTTCACTTGCAGAACACAAACACATGGTAGATTTCAGCTGGACTAAAATAGAGAAGCAAGGAGCCCATCTGCACGGAGTTGCGTGCAGGACTGACCTGGCCACTACGGATTTTCTGTGGCTGAAGAGCACAGCCCCATACCTCACTGGAGGTGCAGGCTGCTGCCACAGGCTGGTGAATACCACAGCAAAGCCTTGCATTTGGTGTTTTGACCAGATTCAAATCTGGTCAACATCACCCTCCCACCTAAAGGTATCGTCAGGGTTTAATTTGGCTGATATCTTCCTCTCTGTGTGCTTCATACACAATTCTGTTGACGGCTATTTCTGTGAGAGTGGCTGCTTTCCAGGAACGAATAAATTGATTTCTGCATGCAATTAAAAGAGAGAGAAACAGGGAGAGAGAAACAAAATCCAACTGAGTTCACGGTTCATCTGACGCTGTTATTAGAAACTCAGAGAGGGCGTGGTATGAAACTCAGAGAGGGCCTCCTGAAAATGGTTAATCAGGAATTAGACAACACGTTACCTTGCCTTAAGAGAAATTTCTCCAAAGGGTTAATTGTGGACCCAGAAAAAAGACTGACAACACAAAACAAAAAGACATGTGGAAGGCATCAAGCCTAAATTTTCAACATGAGCAACACTAATAGAGCTTTTCTATAGCCAGGCACAACTCCTGTAATTCTACAAATTAGACTGAGCCCCTGGGAAGTATGTGCCTGCAGCTGCTATGCAGATGTGCAGATAGAAAATGAATCCGATTCTCCCAAATAACACTGGATGGTTCTGAGGCTAATAAAATTACCACTGCTCCAGCATTAACTGACAGCTTTCCTTATAAAAAACTCAAATATTTCATCTTATAGAAAAATACATTCAAAGCTGAGAAGTATCCTCCTATGGATGGGCAACTAATTTAGTTCTTCTCACTTCAGAATGATTCCCATCTTGTAAACATTAATTTATTGTTAAATATCTCTCTTTGGGAATACGGAAAGTTGTCCTTGGTGCTTGTTTGGGAGTCAGAGCTCTTCCTCAGGAAGCGGGTTAGTATTTGTCAAGACAGACAAATGCACATACTCTCCTGGTAAGTATTTCTCCAGTGTTTAAACACAAACTTTGTTTCTGGAATAGCCCCAGACAACCTGTATGGTTGGCTGATTGTCAAGATCAGCTAAGAACCAGGTTGCATATACTGCCTTCCTGCTTTGCTATCATGTGACTACTTTCTTATCTGCTTTTCCTACAGTTTCTGGCCTCCACATTAATGCATAGCGAAGCTTGGATTCTGCAACAAACACAGAACCAGAGGTTCTCCATAGAGCTTGGAAAAACTAGGTAACCAAACTCAAACGCACTGCAACAAGCACTGAGGGAAAATTTCCACTTCAGAAATGGTCAGACAGCTAAATAGACCTTCAGAAATCTGGCCTTGAGCACTTTTGATAATCCCAGCTCTAAAAGCTAAAGGATCTGACTGTGGCAAGTACACGTTTGGCGTGGAGTCCACGCGGATCCTACAAAGACCTTTAACAATACGATTTTGAGAGTCCTATGACCAATTAAGAACCTTTTGTACGTAAGTCACAAATGTTCAAGCACTGAACTGACCTTCAACAACCTTTACAGAAACCCTAATTAACAGGAACAGTGGCAGCACACCAAACACTTCTGAATACTACTCCGTTATGAAAGTGTACTCATTCATAGGTAGATTCAAAATGAGCGAAGTAGAAAGACTTCCCCGACATCTTGGGGAGGAGAATCAAAAATAACCAATCTGATGATGAATATAGATGGTAAGGCAAGAAGGAACAAAAAACAGAGAAACCAGAAAGAAAAAGGAGCGCAAGGGCTGAAAATTGAGGAAAACAGATGAAAACTGTGAGGGAATGTCACTGCTGTGAGGAGTTCACAGGCAAGTGGCAGGGGCAAGAGATCTTTTAACCACTGGAAAACACAAGGAAATGGGCAGGTCAGAAAGAAAGCAGAGGTATCTGACAGGAAAGCATTTTGCCTTCCCTCTGTCACCTTATTGCAGAATTTAAATTAATTTTAATCAAAAAGAGATTTTTATATGCTCTTCTTGGAACCTGATCAAAGTGTCACCTCCTTAGTCAATGTATTTCTTAAAGTCCCCAAATGTGACTAAAATACTCCCCTTTGCTGTAATTCTAATGGCCTACAATAACTTCAAGCTGTGGTCTCCTCAGTTAGGATAAACAATGGTGTGCCAATGTTTGGCTGACGAAAACCTCCAGAAACATACCAGGATCTTAAAAGGGAGAAAATGTAATTTTGTAGAGGGCACTCCTCCCTGTGAATTACTGTTCTGTTAGCATCCCACCATGCCATTAGGAGATTCCACTCTCATACTAGTGGTAGCTGTCCTAGGGCTTGTTTACAACGAAGCGTATTTACTAAGGCAGCACCACACCAACATAACTACTCCCTTTCTACTCCCCAACTACTATAAATCTCTCAAAGCTTTGCATTATGCACCACAAAAGTCCCAGAGACCCCTGCAATCTTCCACAGAAGTGAGCACTTCAACAAGAGTACCCTTGCCCAGTATAGATGCTGCTAAAATTTTCTTAGGATAAGTTCTCCCTCCACGGTTTCCTTGCAGTACAGGGCATTTTCATCCATTTCCAGGCCAAAGCTCCTTATGTGGACTACTGGGTCAGTTGCCATCTTCCACTGTCAGAGACTGGTGGCTGGAAAGACTTGCCCATAGCACCCTGTTTTTAAAGTTCTTTTCCGGATAAATATGTGATCATATTTTTAAGGCTGTTTTTCTGTAGCAGCTTAAAACATTACAGACTCTGACACCTACCTCATGGGAAACGCACTCGCGGCTGACGCCCAAAGCAGCATCCATGGCAGCAACACAAGAGATGATCCCATTCCAGTCCTCGCCTCACAGATGACCCCCAGCACGTGGCTGATTCTGCACACCCTCCACCAGAGACATAGGTCAGGATGGACCTCCTGTCACGTCTGCTAGCTTGCACTGAAGGAAAAGACACCGGTCTGGCTGCTGGTCCCACTTCCACACCCTGGGGACCACTCTCATTAGGGGGGCTTAGGCATTCACACAATGCCAGAGCACGAGGAGCAGCTGCTACTTCTCCACATGTCCCATTCAAGAACTGAAGGGAGGAAGCTTCGGCTTCACTCGTTGGCTTTTGGCACTGGCTGTTTCTTTACAGGAGAATAACTGTAAGGCTAAACCAGCCAGGGAATTGGTAATAAGAGATAAAATACATTTCAGACAGTGCACGTTCTTCTGATCAGGCTTGCCTGGACAGCAGTCCAGGGCTGTCACTGTTGCAGAACAAGTTTGCTTTATTTTTATTTATTATTGGTAACATGGTAACATTGGTAACATGGAAGCAGCCGATAGCCGATAGCCAAAAGTCAGGACCATACTACGTTAAGTGCTGTTCTGTAAAATCGTGAGTAAAAATGATTGTCCTCAAAAGCTTGTATGTGAGACAGGCAGTGGAAGGAAGGAAATGATATCTCTGTTTTGCTACAGCAACTGATGTACTGGGATGTTTGTGGAGGGTCACACAGGAAATCTGTAGCAAAGTCAGAATTTGAACCTCCATCTTCTGCCTGCAATTACAGCATTAGTGCAACAAGTCCTTCCTTCCGCTCAAACATTTGTTGTCTGACTTCTAGCTGAGGGCTTAAACCCAAGAACACCAGCATGGAAAACAAGCCTTAAACAGTCGCATCGAGAAAGGAACTCCATCAGCAATTGACAGTCGAAAATTCCAACTGCACCTGCAGATCAGGACAGAGCAGCCGTTCCACTGGTGACCGCAGTCAGACACAGCCTAGCTCTATTTATAAGGCTCCACAACACATGTTATAGGAGGCATATTTCCGAGCCAAGTTTGAACGCCATCCATGAGACAAAATGGCAAAGCTTGTTTTCCTGTCACATCTGCACTGTGGAGGTGTGAAAACAGTGCCAGGGGAGGCAAATTCAGACCTACCCCTACCGGCAGGAAGAGTTGGACGTACCTCAGGATATTGTTCAACACCTCTACTGGTTCACGGTTCGCTGTTAATATCTTTGTTTCCATCAAGGAGCCCTAAATAAGGTCTTCAGAAATTATTTGTCCTTTCCCAGAACATTCGTTTTGGGGAAGGTTTGCAGATACAGCATTGTCAGAGCTGATGTCTTTCGACTGATGTTGCACTTGTACAGAGCAGGTTGCCAGTTCACTGAACAAGCGCAGTAACAGAAAAGACAAAGAGCAGAAAGGGAAAAGCAAGGAAACTGATAGCAGCAGATATTGTGAAACTGATAGTTCTAATTTACTGTATATCCTTCTCAGAAGTTATGGTAATGGAACGTTTCATTTCATGTATTCACAGATTTGAATGAGAAAAAGTACATTGGTTGATTAATAGCACAAATCCTGGTATTAACCGTAAACTAGCATAGCAAATTCTTACTTCAGAGACTTAAGCTAAAGCGCATCTTGCACTGTTTTTCCCCAGTTATTGCTGCATATCTCTGAAATTCGAGACTTTCAATTTGCACCATTTTTTAAAATTTTCCAGAAATCTGATAAAGTACTTATATATGCTGAAATACCTCTTGTTTTCTGAAACAAAACTGTTACTGCACATGCAGCTTTGTTGCCTGCTGGCCTAAGAACTCAGATGCTTTAACAAAATGGCACTTCAGAGCTGCTCAGTGGCCGTTAGAGGTTTAAGGACCTAGCCCAGGCCATGGGCTTCTAAGCTCTTGTCTCCTGGACACCCCTGGAGACGCAGCTTCTACAGCTTAGGGAAGGTCACCATTCAGAGAGACCTGGTGATGGAGAAGCCAGCCAGATAAAGAGAACAAGACTAGAGGCCTTTAGAAACCTGCCTGACAGGCCGTGTTTCACTGAAGTTGTGCTGCTGGTTAAAAAAACCCCTTCATTTCTTCCAAAATCCATCTTACTCCAGAAAGTTACCAAACAGGTAGCAGTCCACATTCTTGTTTTCTCAACAGTGACTGGGAATGAGCCAAATGACAAAGGGTGTTGATCTGATTTTTTGGCCTGCCCAGTACTACGGATTTCAAAAGCTGTTTATCGTTTAAGGCACTGATTCTCCTGGACACATTCTTGGAAATTTGTAACTTGACTTGAGAAATTAAAATTTTGCTGATTAAAAGGTGGCAGAAAGGTTTACAGGAACCATCAAGCTGCACTGTATGAAGCACCATACAAACCTTCCAGGTAGAAATTCAGATGGAACAGGGCATAACCTAGTTAGCAAAAATCAGAATTAATAAACGTTAATTCTCCCTGTAGACCCACAAGATGTTGTCTGGAAGGGAAAGGAAAGGGTGTTTGAGGACAAAAGGATACATTTCTATACTACTCCCAAGAGCCTTTCCTAACATACCAGGTCATTTAGGAAGTTTTACATAACCCTTTAAAATGTCTTTTCTTCAGCTATTTTTGACATGCCTTTTCCATTAACATAAGTGGGAAATGCAAGCAAATTAAAATAGTCCCCTCGGGCTATCGTAGGGAATGTTCCTTGCTTCCACAATTGGTTCCACCCACCACAAAACCTGCAGTGGGAGAACTGGAGTAAAGAAAGTACCAGTGACCTTGCGCACCCTACAAGCGCCTAAATCAGAGGGTGCAAGGGTCTGCTGCTCAAGGCTAGAGAGCCCCACGGTGAAATGTTATTATTCAGAGCCTGTTTTGCCACTAGTACTTCCAGCATGGTTACCTGCAGGTCAGCAAGCCTAGGAACACAAGAAATTTTATGGAGCAAAGCAACTGGCAGCAGGAAAGGTGAAGCACACAGCCTCACTCGTGCTGTGAGGCACCAATGTTCAAGGTGAGAACGCAAAGCAAAGCCTGCTCCTAAATCTCAAGGGTTAAAAAAGGAGAAAAACTAAACATGATTTTTCAGTAACCATGAGACACTTTTAGAACTGTACCTCATAATTGTAATCAGTTAAGTGATTGGCTTAAAAACATTATTAAACCAAGTAAAATGGTCAAGAATTTGCTATACTAATAGTCAGATTTTTATACAGCGAGCCATATTACTACTCAACAATTGTCCTCTTTATTGTGGGTATAAAAAAAAATACACTTTACTTTTTCACAGTAGTAGAACTACTATTAGAACTGCGAAAAGGCTTGTTAAAGCATGAACTTTTGGAACTGTTTGTTTCAAAGTTAGAAAAAACAGCTGGACGGCTATAGGTACAGAACACAATCTAACTAGGGGTAATCCTTAGATCCAGTAAAATTAAGCCCTAAAACCAGAGACTTCACCTGAATAATAAGGGAGATTAGGATTTGATCCTGTGTCCCTGATGTTAATTTGTCACCCTATATTGCCTAGCAGTAAACAATTAAGGGCCAATCCTGGAAGGCTGACAGGAGTCCAGGGAACTTAATGCCTGGCAAAGATAAGGAAAGTATATTGTTTCCTGTTTACACTGGACATGAGCTTTATATAATTATCCTACCAGTTAGGATTAACTGGGCAATTATCCTGGCAAACAATGGGACATTGATGACAGCAAAACAAAGGCATCTCAGAGCAGCTCGTCCATCAGCGCCGCTGCCAGCTGGAGCCCCACCGAACCACCCCAGCCCTGGCTGCCGTCCCAGCGCTATCAGCCCTCCAACAAGGGCTGCACAGTTACAGGGGGAGCAGCAGGGGAAACAGTTTTCCTAACCTGTCAGCGTTTAAGAACTCAAACATTTTTCCTTACCACAAAAGGAGTTGAAAATTTGGAGGGAAAAATGTCCACAGACTAAGCATTTGCAGAAGAACAAGACTAGCATCAGAGCACAGCTTTGCTTTCCACGGTTTTGAAATGCTTCCTTCAGATTTTGACCTCCTTTATCTGAGCAAAAGCAGCATTTCAACACTGGAAGAGAAAAAAAAAGAGAAAATATCAGAAAGGGATTCAGAATGGGAATGTCAATTTTTATTTTTTTTTTAACCCAAGAAAACTCTAAGCAGGAGACTCAGCTAGCTGAATCTTTCTTGGCAACAATTCCAGTTCAGTGAATTGACGCATTTTATAAGAAAATTTCTGACCAGCAACAGTCCATGGTTCATACAAGACAAAAGAATAAAACAACAGTGCCATTCCCATGACTCTCTTTCTAGCACAGGGGACTCTGTTCAGGCCTGGCATGGCAGGCACCATGCTGTGGTAGCATTTCTATGTCCTTTGCCTTACCAGACCTAAACAAAGCCTAAGTGGCGGAAGGCACTCGCTCGGAGCACCAGTTCCCATGACAGACAAACTCTTAAAGTCACTCAGCCTGAGCAGCCACACAACAGAACTTACAGAAATTAAATGAGTCACTTCAAATTTTAAAATGGAATTAGTACTTTTTCAGCATATTTCATATCTGAAGACGGCTCTGAAATGTGCTGGTGCCTGCTAGTCCCTTATTAACCCAAGACTCCCAAGACAACAGAAATTTAGACCTAATTCATAATATGGCCAATTATATTTAGCCCTGATGTCTTCTCTCCTGTATGGAGAAAAGGGAAAACTCTCTTCTCCTTTTCTGAACACCAATAAAAAGATGATTGTGTCTATAGAACACCTCACACTAAATCTTAATAGATAAATCTTATAGAATCATAGAATGGTTAGGGTTGGAAGGGACCTTCAAAGGTCATCTAGTCCAACCCCCCTGCAAGGAGCAGGGACATCCCCCACTAGATCAGGTCGCTCAGAGCCCCATCCAGCCTGGCCTTGAATGTTTCCAGGGATGGGGCATCCCTGGGCAACCTGTTCCAGTGATCTACAACTCTCATGGTGAAAAATTTTTTCCTAATGTCCAATCTAAATCTACCCCCCTCTATTTTAAAACCATTGCCCCTCGTCCTATC
>JAAGAY010137835.1:9892-23723 GCA_011801015.1 Ardeotis arabs | reverse complement strand
CCTGCACTAGCATTTTATTCATAGCACGTATTTCCCTCCAAAAAAAAAAAAACAAAAAAAAAACAAAAAAACCACAAAAACCTCACAAAAAAACCCAAAACAACAAAAAACAAACCCCCAAAACCTAAACACCCAAAACCCATGTATTTTAGATTCTACTAGCACAGTATCTTAAAATATGTAAGATAATTCCTTAATTCAAGTGCTCTGACAACTATTTGGAATTTATTCTCGTAAAAGTCTGGACATCTGACCACCTTCACTAATGGGGAGAAAAAAAAACAATGTATTCCTAATTTGATACAGAAATCATGGTAAAGGAGAGGTATTTCACTTTTAACCCGATGTAATAATATTATGTTAAGAGCCTATTAACCTGTACAACACCTCAGGATTTTTTTTTTTCTTTACAGCAGGCACATCCTAAAAATATCTGGATACAGATATTTGTACTAAAACTTTCATCCACTTTGAAAAATAAGCTTCAGAGTACATACATAAAAGCCAAAGTCAGAAAAATGAACATATGATCTCAAAAGACTTGTATTTTAAAGAACACCATTCACAGACTGGAGGGCGGGGAGAACATTTCCACAGCCAGGACACTATCCATAATTTTGGAGTGTTCCTATTGGAACAAGAGTTACTCTGGACACAGGGTATTTTTTATTTTTTTTTAAAGAGGACAGAAAAGCCTTTTATAAATGCTCCACAGATTCTAAATGTAAAGAAAAGAAACTCACAGTTGTGATTAAGGTAAAAAATAATTATTTTCTTCATCAACTGACTTCAGAAAGAATAACACAAATATCTAAAGAACACTGTGGGCAAACTTTCATATGTGCAAAACTTCAAAAACCCCAGATGTTCACATACCATACATAACTTTACAAAGGAGATCCTCCAGCAATTTATTATAGTAAGCGTTAACGATAAAATGATGCAGCTGCATTTAAAAAAAAAAAAAAAAAAACAAACTTTTAAAAAATTCTCAATCCCTTACATGTAAGGCAGAAGAAGAAAAAAACACTATCAATATCCTCTTTCAGATACTATTTTCAAAATAATCGGGTAATGGTCAAAAAGTTCATACAAGTCAGAAATCAGCAGAAAAGACAGTCTTTAACTCAAAGATCCAAATCGAGTCCTGGTCAACAATAATGAAAGCTTATTACCACCTTAGGGCTGTTTGGCAGACATTGTGAAACAGAATGGAGGATGCAGTTCGCTCCTAGCAGGCAGATGTCCAGAGAAGAAGATCAGCTACATCATTCTGTTACCAAACAGAAGCCCTGAACAGGCACGGACAGATCTACAAGATTACTCCCAGAAGAAATATACTTAACACGATACTACAGCATACAGTGGTACAAGAGAGTTCACTCTGTACCTGTAACATACAAGGCACTTAATATTTCAGCGGAAGGGAGTTTACAAAAGTTCACAGAAATTGACTATTTTCCATAATAACTGGAGCTTTATCTAGTCTGTCGGATTTCAGGACATTTTGACTAATTTTACAAATGTTTGTTTGACATATATATCTCTTCCTCCATATGAACCATCTGGTGTGCTGCCTTTTATTAAGAAAGAAAGACATCCTATAGCCTGGCTTAGCAGGAAAACAGGTTTACATCTAAGCTCAATGAAACATGCAGGTTTTTTTCAGATGCCCTTCTGGGAAAAAGACTTTTTTTTTTTCCTAAGCACATTACATACTCCTAGAAGATAAAAAGTTGAGACATCAAAATTTGTGCCAAAATTCCCACAAGTTGTTTCTGAAAACACATTAAAAATGAAAGTAATTGATAATTCCCTTAAATGCCCTTGAATCCCTAAGAACAGATACAGTACAAAGAATTAGGAAGTTCTGAGTGTCATTCACAGCCAACGATAGGAAACACTACTATGCTTTTTCTTTTTAACACAAAATAAAACTGATCGTGGCTCAGCAGATCTTCCACAGATCACTTCCCACAAACATTCCTCAACTCCAACTTTCCAGATTGTAAAGTCGTAATAATATTTACCAACAGAAGCATTGAGGCTACAGCTGTAAGAAATCTTATAGATGGTAAGCTGCCTGAAATTTCAGATGATTAAATTACACTGCAGAAAACATTCACATACTCTTTCCTACATATTGTGTTTGGATACCTGCTCATGGACTAAAAGGGCTTTTTGCTTTAAAAGCCTTCTCTCATGTTTACCTGAAGAAATTTGTGACACTTCTTCAAAAGTTCATATAAGTGCATACAGGAAACTACTAAAAGAGGCAACCAGGAATTTGCAAAGCAGCTTATTTTACAGCAAGAAAATAATGCCTGGGACTGAAAATACAGTATCTTCATAATACCATTGATCAATTAGAATCCAAGAGTCAGCTTGATCATAAACATCTTGACATTTTACTTCAAAAACAGGCTAAAGGGAAAGATTTTTAAAAGCAAAATCCAAAGGGTTTATTTCCCAATTTATTGGGAAAATAATGTAGTTATACTGCATTGAAAAAAAAAAAAAACAAACAAATCCAACCCACACAAACCAAAAAAAATCCCGACTTACCACCTTCACACAGCTTAAGACAAGTACATAGGGTTCAACAGTTAATTTTTTCCCTCACATCATCATCTTCCTGAATAGAAGGCATTTAACCTGCACGCTTCAAAAACAGTAATCACACTCCACACTGTAGACTAATTCAAAGGGACTTAGCTGAAACTAACCATTCATTAATACCAAAGAAAATACTTCTTATATTCAGTGCATTACATGGCGTTATGAGAAATCAAGAAGTTTAACTGAATCAGTACACAAAACCCTCAAAGCACAGAGAACTATTAAATACAAACAACACAAAAGGAAGAATCAGGCCAAGTCCTAGGATCTCTGGTTCTGTCTCTGCGCGTGCTCCCTTTGACTAAGGCAAAAGGCTCAAGAAATGTTATTTCTTGTTATTTCTTGGACTCTTAATCAAACAGCGATTAAGAAGTGGGCTACAGTGGATTACCAAAGTATTTCTAAAAGAAGAATTCACTGTCTGAAGAATTATCAAATGAAGAAATTGGAAGCACACACGTCTAGGTGTATTTAGGGAAGGGCTATATTTGATTACTCAGAGGAATCTTGAGACATGCGAGAAATTAGACCACGATTTCAAAGGACAGCATTTTTAACCATTTGTTCTGCAAGCTGGTAATAGTAAACATTTTTCTAAACAAATAGTTCTATAATTTAATTGGCCCAACTGAGCAGCTACATTTAACACAGAAGTGGAATTCAATTGCCCTTGCGGAGTCTTGAGCACATGGTGCCTATTTATCACAGATCTCAGTACACCCATAACCACAAGAGCACCACTATGTTTTTCCTTGAATAAACTACGAGCTGGCAGAAAAGCAAAGATAAGACAACTCAAACCAACATGAAGTAGTGTACACTATTTTTTTTTTTTAAATATTATCAGTCACTATCAGCACAGGAATATGCAATATGAATATACATGTTCTTTACTTGAATTTTGACAAATTGTCTATTGAATTTCCAGCCTTTACATGCATTTACATTTTTTTTTTAATTATATAAAGGAGAGGTCAGTTGCACTTTCCTAGCTCCAGATTACCTTTCCCTCGCTCATAACCTGATGATTATCATTAATTTGTGTTAGTTATCAATTATAGTGTTAGAGACTATTTAGATACAACTAAAATTGATCTATGATCCAGCAGTCATGATGGTCATTAAATCAATTTTTCTTGGGTTAACTTAAGAATAAGTTTAGGGTTCAGAGATTTTTACCTGCATGCCATATCATATCTTTCATACCGTCTTAATCTTATCCAAATAAAGCAGAAGACACAGAAGTGTTTAAACAGTAATTTCCAAACACAAGCAATACTTTCTCCATCTACTAATTATCCCTACATTGCAAAAAAAAAAAAAAAAAAAAAAAAAAAAACCACAAAAAAACCCACCCCACAGGGGTAGTTTACTTTTTATTCTGAAATTCCCTTTTTCTTTTAAGTATGCATGGAATTGCTGTTCAAGTAATGTAGCAATGTAACTTTGGACTGTATGCTTCTTCGAGAAGTGTGACACAAACTGTTTGTGCTATAGAATCAGATAATTATGTAGTACTTCAGCTGCCTTCCCAAACATAGATAAACCACTTTAGTAACGCGTTGTGTATTAAGGTTTTTTAAAAGTCTTATTTTTAGCTGTTTAAACTGTAATGCTAGATTAAATAAATCAATTTTGAAATATTATGCATTTTCAGCTTTAACACCAAGCTTTACATTTTGCCATAAAGAATCCTAATCACTGTGTGGGCAAAAGAGCTTCAGCCTAAGTACAATATAAATCAAAATAATTTCAACAAGATTCTCTGTAGATATTTCATCTTGAAAATAACTCTTTCAGAAAGCTATGAAAGATAGCCTTTGATTCTCCATTGCTGGTTCAAGGGTGTTGATATCACTGTACTTTATTTTTGTCCCATTGCCAATTAAATATACTGAAATAGAAAAGTCTTTGAAGACAAAAATTAAAAAAAAACCTAGTTGCTTCAGTTTTTGGTATTTACTAATTCAGCCCCTGATGGCAATCAGCTCCTTCAGCCAAAAGAGCTAACAGTACGGCATAGAATTCGCCTCCATCTTGCAAACCACAGGGAGACCACCAAGCTCATCACCGGATGCGAGAGATTTTCCTGCTCCAGCAAACATGCACAAAAAGGCAAGCAGAGAAACAAACTGAAAATACTCCAGCTTATTTGATCATGCAACACATCTAGAGCACGCCTCGCTAGGAGGCAAGCTGTAGTAAATGGCTGACTCAAACTATTCAATGGGCCATTAAAAGTGAAAAATCATGTCTCACCATGCTTTTAGCACACCCTAATTGTACCAAGTCCAAATGCATTTTCTTATCTGGAGCAGAATCAAGAAACGATCAAGACCCTTGTAGCATGGCAGAACAAAGCCTACATCCTCGTTCCCTTGCCATTAATGACTAGTTAAGAACCAAGGGATTTATCTCCATGAAACAGGCTTGGGATTGGTAGCAAGGTAAAAATACAACATCAAAGTCCCTGCTCCTTTCTACAAGCAGGCAAAAATTTTGTTCATCTAATTCAAATATTACAACATCCTCCTCTATGACCTGGAAATTTCAACCTTGACCCATTCCGGTCCCTTAAAAAATTCCCCAGTCACACTGTCACAATCTTTTGATGAGTTACAGCACCAAACACCAGTGACAAAGCCATCTTTATCACCTAGACATGCCTTTTCACACTCCACCCTTGCCTAGTTACACCCTATGCTTCTACATCCAACTGAGATCCTCCTTGGAGGTGCTCCACTGTCAAGATCCTCCCCATATCTAGCTGATCTTACACCCAGTTCCCTCTCACACACACCTCCGAGGTACCGCACTGCTAATATCCTTCCCAGCACACCAGTCTGGTCCTAGATCCAGTTCTCTCACGCACCAGCTTCGTTCCCTGTCAGTGATGGCAACGCTGATCACTGACTTCAAACCTTTCATGAGTGTTTCCAAGCTGCCGCTGATACCTCAAACTCAGTCCCCAAATCAGTTCTGCTGTTTGTAGCCCTCTTACTTCTTAATAGCCACTTCAACGCTGCTACTCAATTGAAAAACTCTGACATCTATTTAATTGACTTCTGTTAGCTTTTATACATCCATCTTATATCTGAAAAGTGAATCTTTCCTTTTAAACATAACTTGAAGCTTGTTTAGCGACATGTTGTTTTACTATGGGTGTAGTTTAAAAATCAGTAGTCAAGACTGTCATTCACCAACAGGATTTACTCAAAGAAGGTTTTAAACTGACTCATCACTTTTGCCTAAGCCAATTCCTTATTGAATTAAACTTAATTGACATAAGCCACTTAAATACCCATCTGCTCTGAAGGTTAAGTCAGCTTAGGGAACCAAACTGGCTGAAAACAACTACCCTCCCCAAAAAGAGACAAATGAAACAGTGCATGGGTTTTTTTGTTTTTGTTTTTGGTTTTTTTTGTTAATTTGTCTTACTGTAAAGTTGGATAAGCACCAGTACCAGTGCAAGAGAGGGGAGAGACCATGTGGCCAGCAGGGAGGACACTGCTGCTCCTGGCAGCAGCTAACCAGCAGTAGCTCAAGGGTGCCCTATTGCAAAACCTTGCTGAGCATGCACGCTGCTCTGCCACGGCAGGCACAGAGGTAGGAAAAGTACCTAGAGCATGTTTTCTTTAGCTAGCTGCTTTCAACTAGAAACGAGTTGAAGATTACTTAAAAGCTACGATCCTGGCTGGCTTTACTGGGGAATGTGAACTGTCACATCTGCAGCAGATAAGATATTCAGGAAGTTCTATTTTTAACTGTAGGCAGAAAAAGTACTAGTTTTACTTTGTTTCACCAAAATATCAACTAAATACTTGTGTTTGGGCTCACATACAACTTTACAAAGCTCTATCTTCCGGTAAACAACACAAAATTATAAAACAACATTACATTTAACAGGCACCTCTGGGAAGCTTGTTAACAGGACTTGGCTATAGATAAGTCTAATTTTTTTTTTTTATTGCCTACAAGTCATTTGTTCTTATGTTTGCACAGTGCTGTCACTATATTTACATTCACTAAAACCACTAAGTTGTTATCTCTCAAACTAAACTTATCACTAGAATCCAAGCCTAAATAGGAATTTTTTCTCCAGATAACAGAACTTAACCCAGCCCTAGCCTTGTGACATTTCAAATCTTGCATTCTCACATGTGCAGATTATAGATCCTGAAAAGCAGACACTTCCCCACCACCACCCTTTAGAAGATATGTTAACGCAAATGTCCAGTTTTCTTTTAACAATGCTTGGTGCTGTTTAATGGCAATAAATATAACCCTTATGCCTATACTGACTCAGATACAGGCTGATTTATACATACAAGAAATAGGAAAGTACCTTCTCCAACGGTTTTGAGCACTGACAGCATCCAACAGATCATGGTTTCTCAGTTTGTAAGACACAAATCATATTAAGGCAGCCAGTACCATCTCACAGAATCTTTCAATAAAAAGCCCTCCAATCATCTGCTACCGCATTGCTGTAACACACTGAAGTCACAAGTGCTAATTTAGTCCTTTCTAGCATGCACATAAATACAATAAGGCAGGTGTCTGCATTCCTTATCTAATTGCTGAAAATACATCCATTTAAAGGTAAAAACTACACATTCACACACAAAAAAAAAAAACCCAAACATTCACTTTTAACAAAATGTTAAGAAGCTTAACAGCATTTTTTTGTTAATGAGGTTACTGTGGCCCAATAGCTGTTTTGATGTTTTAGCACACATGCATTAGGTCTTGCAGTTTTATGCTACCTAAGCCACATTTTCAAAGTATATGTATTTTAATCAGTAAAAATTAAATAATTCACTCTTATTGTACTATAGGAAAATCTTTCACCTTTAGGAAGAAACAGTGGATGCCTCCCCTCTCTACTTTCTGAGACACTGAAAAAGTACTAAAAACATTTACAATCCTCAATGACTGGAGATGGAGCACTCATTTTTAACAATGTTGAGCTAGAAGAAAAAGTGAATGGCCACTTCATACAGGCATTGCTTTTCCCAAACCATATAAATCTGACAAGAAATCAAAAGCTACTTTTTTAAAACATTTAAATCTGACAGCTGAGATCAAGGGGGAAAAAAGGGAGAAAAAAAAAGAAAGCCAATAATTTAAAATTATTTACCATGAATCATCTGATTATCATTTACTTGTTATATAAATCAAATTAAAGACTCAGCTCAAAAAAACATGCCTAATACCAACTAACATTAATTCTAGGATGCTTGCACCTACATTCATTTTTAATCACAAACATTTTCATGGAATTCATCCATAATATAAACTTAAATATCCGCCTGCTTGAAGTCCTTACAAGCCAGGATGAAATAAAATACGAATGTATCTCTCTCATGAAAGGCAGGGAAGTAGATTTATCATGGCAGACATATATATATATATATATGTGTGAAACTTTCAAAACAAGCATGCCTTTAAAAATATTACCGAATTATTCAGAACAAGAACTGAAGTACAAATATGCGTAGATCGACCAGGGAGGCTTAGGGCACCACAGCTCTTTCTCAACACCATGTGCTGCAGCATGTATTCCCAGCCACAGGCCAGGAGAGCAGTCACACAGCTGCATAGCTTTCCCATCCACACTGTGGCTGCATCCAGGCTTGACGTTTGCACAGAAAATTAAAAACATCTGGATCTCAAGTCCTACTTTATATGCAATGTTTTTAATATAAATTCTATCAAGTCCACTGTATTTACTGCTAACTTGAGGTAATCAAATGATGCAACTGCAGTGGTCCAGATGCCCCAAGTGAAGGGGATAAATCGTGTGTCTTCATTGCTGTGTTAAGAGAAACAATCAGACAGAGAAGCGCTCCACTTTCTAATGAAAGGATGGGTGCTCTGTCAATCCCTATGAGATATATTTAGCTATATATATATATATATTATATATATAGGTCAAATTATATATCATGCAATGGAGGCAGTAAAAATAGATGGTCATAGACAATGTGACCTCAAGCAATGGCTAACCTAAATCAGGGGAAAAAAAACCTGAATTCCATAATTTCATCTAGAGAGCTAAAGAAGTGGAAAAACAACTCCGACATTTAATATATCTTACTAATAAAACCATATCATATTTCTGGTTTCAACTTCTGCCTATCAGATATTATTATAAATCTACTAAACAGAAGAGCTCCAAAGTCTCCTGTATTATCTCTTTTTATGAACAGCACTCAAACTACTTCTTAAACACTTCTTCAACTGAATAAATTCAGCTCTTCTGCTCTCAAGGGAGAGCCAATTTTCCAGAACCATACTCACTCAATTTTTTTCTCTTTTACAACCATCTCCACCTCTTGTGAGTTTGGCACTGACAGTCTAGAGAGCCAATTTATAAAAATCACAACCAAGTTAGTATTTCATAAGTTCTGCTCCCCTTTAACCATTTTCAAAGTATCACTTCCAAAAATACACTTCTGTACCCTATAGGTTACATTTTATGTTTAACAGTCTGCACCACAGTCAAATAAAGCATATGATTTAAATCTGTCCTGTCATGGTAATGTTTTCACAGTGAGTATTAAAATAATGATCAACAATCACTTTTTCTTCCCACTCCACTAACAGCCTTAGTTCAAAACAAAATTGTGAGTAAACACAGTTGATAATCAAAATACAACAAAAACTAAGTAGACTTGAGAAGTCTGAAAACACATACAAACTTGAAGCAAACTTTCAAAAATGACAGTGGTACTAACTGTTCTGCAGCCTTCATCTTCCTGATCGTCTGGATTAGAAGCATTTGAATTCTAATACTGAATGACACTAATTGCAACTCTCAGTGCAGGGGTTTAGGCCAGGCCCAGAAAAATGCTATTTGCGAAAAACCTTCATTGAAACACTTCTTCTGATTGTCTTTGGGTTCCTGAGTCACGTCAACTGGACAGATACATTCCAATACTCTAGGAGATATTCTCTTGCCTTGACAAAGAGGCCACTGCCTTTCTAACCGTTCCACACACCGTCGCACCAAAAGATCCTTTCCCTCACTAGAAAGTGGCACATCTTCCCACTTCAGCAAAAATTTAGAAGTGATTCTCATCTATTTCACTTCACAGCTCTTTGATCTGGCCTCAGAGCTATTCCTCTCCATGTATCAAATAAGGCAAGAAAATATATTAAAAAGTAGTTTGTGACTAAAAATGCTTTCTTAATACAAAACAAGAAGTACTTAAGCAATCTAAGTCTGGAATTTTCTAGCTTTGGATATTTGACATTAATATTCTCTTGATTTAAGCTTCTTACTTGCCGTCTCCCATTCCTTTATAAAACCAAACTGGGGAAAAAGAAATCACATCGTGCAGGATGACACTGGCACATGGGTTTGAACACCTCGCTTTGCCACTTGTCCTAACAGAGGAAACAACAGTAGTAATGGGCTGTCTTTATCTTACCCCACAGAGAGAAGAGGCAAACTGGATAATACAGACACTTGCTAAAAGCAAATAAATTATGAGAAAGAAGAGTCCTGAAATAGTTCAGCAAAAACCAGCCAGCACTTCTGGACTTTTTTGCCCTTTACTCACTTGAGCATTTCTACTCTGCACCACTAAATATCTGCCTAGTGACTTTCTCAAGCTGACTCCTTGTTTCAAGCCCATGAGCCTTTCCTGCTATTTCCCATCTCTACAATTCTGATTTTTTCATCAGTCTCCTTGTCCAGCACATCTTACACTTCCTGACCTCCATTCTCACATTTCACGCACAGTTCTTAGGTTTCACTTTCCAACTCTCTTCCCTTCTTCACCTAGACTTTGCATGCTGCCTTGCAAGCGTATTTTCTTACTCTTAAGATTCCTCATCCAAGCTCACTGCTCCTTCTTTTCCCTCGGGGTTCCCTGCACAGCTAAGAAAAGTGCTGACACCCTCACACTCTGAACCCTCACCAGACCGGTTTCTTCTTACCTGTTTTTCCCTGCCCTACTGGTTTTCAGTCCAGTTCCCCTACTTTTTTGTTCCCAGGCTTCAGGTGCCATCCTTCTCCCTACCAACTCCTGATTGCTCTGCTTTCCACAACTTACTGAAATTTTCCACCCTCTCTGTCAATTCCCAAGGCCAGCCACACTTGTTCCCATATTCCTTGTTCCAAACCTTCTCCTCTAAAAGGCGAGGGTTTTTCTCCTGTGTTCAAATTAAGCATCTTTTAGGTCTCAGAATTAAGATACTGATGAGAACACATGACAAAAAAAAAAAAATTGCCTGATTTCAATCAACGTACCAGCAGCCCAGCTTGGAGGAAGTTTCTGCAAAAGCAACTGCTAAAATCTAGCTTTTTACTTTGCCCACGCTGATTTTTCAGTGTCTCCCAAATTGGCCCAAATGGATGATTTCTCCACGCAAAAACACTGCTACATCTTACAAGTTTAAAATCCTCGCACCAAAAAACATTATTTTAGATCTTCAAACATGACAACTCACATTAAGAAGCTGAAAGAAACACTCCCTCTCCTCTAACATTGTTCCAAAAAAACAACACATTATTTTAGCTGGAGTTTCCACATAGAACAAATCTAACAAGACTCACCAGCTTGGAAAGGTTGTGCCAAACTCAAACGATTTTGGCTAAGCGCTAATCACTTGAAAACAGTCTGGTAACAAACAGCAACAGTAATAAGATCCTTGGTGCCACGAGGATCATCAATGTCAACCACAAACATAGTCTTTTATAAGATCATTTACAATCCCCAGTTATTGACCAGAATCTCAACATAGCAAGTACTGTGCAAACAAAAGATAAAAAGGCAGTTTGCTGCCTTGAAGAACTTAGAAACTATTAAGATAAAAGACAACTGCTACCGCGAGACGAAAACATGCACTGAATAGCTCCATTCCGAGATCTACAGGATCTGCTAGACAACTGTTCACAATCCATTCATTACACACAATACGCACAGATCAAAACAGCCTTCTCCAACCTAACCACTGATTGGATACCAAAGCTTCTCAAATCTGCTCATTTTATCACTCTCCTACTATTTGCCCTCTTTTTTTCTTAATTTATTCCACTTTTTCTTACCGTAAAAAATCAGAAGGTATCCAACTCTGAGTTCTTTATCCCCTCTCACTCGGTATCATTTTGACTTACCTCCCTTGCCTTCGTCACCTTCTCTTTCCCAAACTCCAAAATCCTTTATAGGTCCCATTTCCCCTTCCTCAACTTTTCTCCAATTAGTATCTCCTTCTCTTCTTGGCTTCAATGGGGAAAAAACCAGTGGCAGGGCAGGAGATTTTTGTTTTATTTTGTTTTTAATCAAATAACTGCTTCAAATTAAATTCATTAACCAAACTATTAAAAAGGCTGAGAAATCTCAGAGGGAATGCTGAAAAGAAAAACAAACTACTAAGTGCCAGCTACAGGGAAAGTGGAGCCTGTGGGGATGCTTATGAGACTACTGCCCATAGGAAAGCTTGGAGGTGCTGACTCTGAGAGCACTGATCAAGCACAGCATGGCCTGAGGTCCCATAGTTTTGTCTAATTCCTCCTGGATAGAAACGAAACCGCTCAAACACAGAAATTGGGGGGCTGACCTCTGTCACTGTACACCAAATTCAAAATGCTGAGGTACATATGACACAAGTAGGTTATTCTGCCCTCCACTTTTTCAACTTCTGTTTGCAAAAATACAGCTTCGGTACCATTTCCCTGCTCCTCTACCCTTTCTTTCCCAAATTTCGGCAGAATGCAACTAACCTGATCCTTTCCTACTTTACTGCTGCCCCAGGGAATCTGAATAGCTGCAATGAAAGCCAAAAAGACTGGTCACTTTCCACTATGCAGAAGAACACAGACATCTCACTAAAGTAACAACAGTAGTCTATTCTCAACCAGAGAATAACTCTGCAATCACAAAACCAGCTCCTGCTACTTGAGTTCTGTAGAAAATCACTGATACGCGCTCATTAAAACATCATGCCTTTTCTACCTGCCTCAATGCAAATTTCTCAATCTCTGCCCTACAGCCTCTTCTTACCCAATGTGAAAAATAAATCTAAGTTTAAATATCAGAGTGGAATATTTAGACAAATTTTCAAGCAGTGTGTAACATTTCAATTATTTCTTCAAAACATGCAGTCATAATTTTAGCAATACTATTTAAGTTGAATGGTAACTGAATTTAAACACTGTAGTAAACGGCCAAATCTTTTTCGCTACTGTCTGTATGCAAGATATTCCAGAAGATGAAACCGCATACCCTCTGAAATTTAATGGAAAGGACGACACGTGGAGAAGCCAGACACGTTGTTATGTCATTGGTTACCTTTAAAACAGCATATTACAAGTAAGCTAACATTAAAATGCATATAAATGTTGTAGAAAAATGTGCTCTCTAAAGCATACTAACAAATATTTAATACCTCTGCAAAAAAAAGCATGTGCATGCATTAGTATATCTGAATAATGAGACAAAAGATCTTGATCTGGTAGGTAAATATTTAGGCTATTTAAACAGCTATGCGTCATTGTGCAAGACGGCAGGAATCGCTCAAATTACTACAGTCTTTAACCCAGACTGTGCTTAAATGTTTCTGTGGCCTGCTTAACATTCCAGGCATACTTCTGGCAAGGTAGCTCTGGCTGAGGTTCAAACTGTCCTTGTCCAACTTTCACTTACTATAAAAACATTGTTTAATATAGAAAAGTATACACAGAGACATATGGTTCTTATTTCGCAGACACCTAGAATACTGACACTTGTGTTCACTAACTCCGCGTGGAAATTTTTAGGCGAAGGCTTTCAAGCGAGGTTGTACTGAGCAGGCAGTACCCGCTGCAGCATAGCCCACGCTTCCACCAGCTTTAAGCGGTGACGCTCACACATTGCTTACAACGCAATTCCACTGAAATATGTAAACCCCGTCTGTATTTATTCACCCTAATTAAAACGAAAAGGCCTAACCCAATCTTACCACGCACCGCCAAGGCCCGAGAGACGTGAAAATGCCATCCCGAAACAACGCAGCAGACGGGTAATTTGTAGCAGACCGCGTATTTGTCAAATTAACTGCAGGAATTTACCGGTTTGCTTACCTCCACGCAGCGTTATCTTTTATGAGGAGGTAATCTACCAAATTACTTCAGCATGCCTCCAGCCTGCTGCTGCCAATTAGTTCAGCCCGGCTAATAAATCAGGACGGCCAAGCCATTCGGTCAGAGTGGGGCTAGTCCAGG
>JAAGAY010137833.1:0-18233 GCA_011801015.1 Ardeotis arabs | reverse complement strand
GGGCGGAGGCGGCCGGAGCCCCCGGGATCCGCCGGCACCTCCCGGCCCCGGCACTCGCCGCCGCCGCCGCCAACTTCGGGAGGGAGTCGCCCTTGGTGCCCCGCCGTGCCCGGAGCCCAGCGCCGGCAGCCTCCCCGCCCCCCGCTCCCCTCTCGTTGGCCGGCGGGGGGCTCGGCCCGGCCCGGCCCGGCGACGGGGCCGCGGCCCCCGGGGCAGGTGCGTCCCCTCGCGGTCTCCGGCCGCCGCGACGCCGCGGAGAGGGGCGCAGAGCCCCGTGCCCGCCGCCGCCGCCCGTTCACCTGACGCTGCCGCCGCCCGGGGAGGCGACGCCCGGGAGATGCAGGTAGGAGGCGGCCCCGGCCCGCGGCGAGGGCAGGGGGGCGGAAGGCGGTTTGCCGTGGCGAGCGGCACGGCTCCACCGGCCCGGCCCGGCCCGGGACCGGACGCCTCCCCGGGCGGCCCCCGAAGGGGCGGGAGGAGGCGCGGACAGCGCCGGAGGGGTCGCCGGTTTCTCCGAGCCCGGGAGATGCGGTCGCCTTCCGCCGTAACCCCCGCCCCCGGCCCGTTACGGCCGCCGGTCGGGGCAGGGCAGGGCCGCGGGGACGGGGCGGTCCGGGCTGCGCGGAGCCCCCGCGGCGGGCGGCCCCGGTAGCGAGAGGGGCCGTCGGGGGCCCGAGCCGCCACCAGCAGCATCTCCCCCACACGCGAGGGGCGACCGGGGCACGGCGCTAGGGTCGGTTTTGGGGTGGCTGTGGCGGTGACACTGCCGTCGAAGAGACCTGCCCGGTGGTGAGGGGCCGTACTCTGGCACGGGGGTCGGTGCTGGGGCAAGAGGGATGCTCCTCTGGCGTGGCGGACGTTGAGCCGGTAAAACAGATTTTCCTCAGACGCGACAGGCATGAGTTGGGCAAAACGGATGTTACTCCGGCGAGATGGACGTTACTCTGAGTGGAGGGCCCTTTCCCTGAACGGGAGCACGGTGGCTTTCGCGAGAGCACCCGAGCCCCCTGCCCACGCCGCCCTTCTCCTCCACATGCCCGCGGTGCGGCAGCATGCGCCGTCACGGGCTACGGCACATGGCGCGGAAGAAGGTGCTCGTGCAGGTGGAAACACAGATGAGGAGCGACGGTGCGCCCAATCTGAGGGTACCAGGGCACGAGCATCCCAGCTGTGTCCGTAACAAACACACTGTTTTTGTGAAACTTGGTTTTTTTTTCTGGGAATTATGGTGCAATACTTCCCTTAGCGGTATGGGTAGAATAACTTCCCCAAACATATTTTCTTGTGCTGTGACGTGCTTTGTTGCCCCGTGTTTTTCGTACTTTTCCTCTGCCAGTAGATGAGCATCCTTGCCAGGCTCTCTATCCAACTTTCACCTGCCTTTTAACGCTTTCCTGCCTGCACTCCAGCGTGTGATCATCATCACCCTTGCTCTGCTGCCTGCACCCACGCACTCACCTCTTCGTCTTTGGGGTCGGTTTCTTTTTGTGACGGAGCTGTTTCTCACACGTGTACCAGCATTTCTGTTCTCACTTTGTTTACTTCATAGCCAAAAACTTGGGTGCATGCACATCGTGTTCCTCATGTGCGTCTGCACGTTTCCGATATAATCTTTTCTACCCCACCATCTTTTCCACTGATGCCTCCTTGTCTGCCTACACGTTGAGGGCTCTTTCCTGTTGCCCTTTATTTGGGCTTCCGTGTTCGCGCGGGCACACAGGTGTTAACAGGCATGCAAGGTATCTCCTTCCTTCGCGGTCATTTTTGTCCATCTGTCCCTTCAGAGCCTGTCTGGTACATCCATATCTCCAAGGTCTTCCTCACCCTCCCATGCAGGTGAGAGGTCTGCAGGGGCGCACCAGCCCTCAGGCGTAAGCCTGGCATTGCTCTTCCTTCCCATGTTTGCCGCTGGGCATGGACATAGGAGCCGGGGCAACTACTTTTTCTGCTGGTGGCAGGTTTAACCTGCGGGTGCCTGTCTTCTGTCACAGGTGCAGATGCTGTTTTAAATGCAGAATCAAGTTTGGTATATGCTCTTCTTCCCACAAGAGATGGAGGTGGGCTTTCTCAAAGTTGGCAGAAGGGACAGACTCCTCTTAAACCACATCTGATGCATGGACACCTGGGTTTATCGAAGGTGAAGGTTGGGCACTGCAGAAATTCAAGTGGAGTTTTTTTACCCCAAGCGTCCAATCTATGGGATAAATTATCACACGTGGCAGCAAAGCGAGCCTAAATACTCCTTTTTTTTTGCTTCCTTCTTTAAGGAAATTAGACAAGTACATGAAGGGAAAAGCATGAGGTTGAACTGCCGGTGCGGGGTGGGAGGCAGAGCTGGGGAGGCGAGCTGGCCCTGTTCCAGCCATGGGTTTCCCTTGCTCCCAGGCTCCGTCGCTCGCTCGCGTCTGTGCCCAGGAGTGTCTGCAAGAGATTCCTCCCTTTTGGAAAGGAGTCCCTCCCTGGCGCCTTCTGTGCCTTCAGTATTAGCACACCTCTCCTCTCGGTAGCTGTAAGCAGCCCCTGTATCCTTTCCCTTGTCTCTGGTCTGCGTACAACAACATGTGCGACTAACCTCTGTTCAGGGAAGGCTGCAGCTGAAATAGTGGGCTGCAGGCCCCCAGCACTGAGAAGTCTTCTCTCTCAGCTCCTTCCTTCCCAATTTGCCAGAAATCATGACATCAGTTGAAAAAAATGGATGTTTTGAAAGAGCTTGGTCTAAAAAGTTGGGGGTTCCTATTTTTCTTTTTTTTTTTTTCAGGTAGTAAGGCATGTCCCAGTTGTATTTTCCAGACTTATTCTGCAAAGACCAGAAACACACCTTTTTAAAGAAAAAAAATCATTCTTGTATAATGAAGTCTCCAGGAGGTTGGACTCTTAGGAAGAGATCAAATATTGTGAAATTAAAAAGAAATAAATCAGTGCAGTCACCTTCAGTGCTGTTTGTTCCTGTCTCTAGCCCAGTAGGCCTCTCTGTTTCTGGGCTGCTTCAGATCTTGAGTCTTTTGTCCTGAAGTTGTTGGGTTTGGGTTTCCAGGCATGCAGGGAAACCAGTTCTTTTCTGAAAACTGCATGATTGCTCATTTAAATGAATATAAATTGTTTCTATTCATAAGATCTTTTTTTTCTAACTGCTGATCAAAGTTGGAGTGAAAACCATTTCATCATTTCCACATTAATTGGACACACACACAATAAGCATTTCAGAGAGACTTTTAAACACAGCACTTTTAAAATCAGGATGCGGATAGCCAAGGCATGTTGTCATGTAAGACAGGGCAGTCCGTGATTTGCTTCCATTTTTTGTGGAGAAAGGGACCTCCGCTTGCTGAAAAAAAAAGGCATACAGACTTCATTAAAACTGAAGGCAGCACAGAGAAGAGTCACGGGGAATTTTTACTGGACCAGAAAAAATCCTTTTCTAACAGGAGATTTAAGGAATGTGGACCTAGGTAGTGTTTCAGAAAGAAAATGAAGAGGTAGTGTGGTGTGATACCTGAACGCTGTCAGTGGCATGGAAAGTAGAAAGTAGCTGGTGCTTGGAGAGCTTTCTAAGGCAAGAGGAGGAGAACTCACAGCATGCGGCTGGGCGTTTAGGCTCCATACATTCATGTCAGAAACGGGCAAGGTTTCTACCAGCGAGATCATTAACCAGCGGAACAAACGACCAATGGCAGTGTTAGCTTCTCCAGCTCTTGAAACCTTCACATAAAGACCAAAAGTCTTTTTGGAAAAGACGCGCGAGTTCTTGGGCTCACTGCAGAGATTGCTGGCTGAGACCATACGGACAGCGTTACAGACGGGACCAGACCCTGGGATCCGCCGCCCCCTTCCAAGCTTTGGCTTAGGATGTCGTAAAGCTTGCACGAGCCTTCCCCGGCTCTGTGTGCAGCAGAGCAATGGGGTCACCGAAAGCAGATTGTCGCTTTTCAGCACAGCTGTTTCCACAAAGTAGGGATGCGCTCTCGCCTACCGTGTAAGTGTATGGCTGCTCTCTGCAGAAGGACTTTGCAAGGCTTTGCCTGCTGTAGATGGCGGGGATCCTTTGTTTGTCCTTGGGAGCTGTGAGAGGGGCAGTGAGGTCTGAAGGCTCGCAGCAGGGCTGTGGGCAGCGTGGGGAAAGGAGTGCCGCGCATCCCCTCCAGTCCTCGGGGCCTGGATGACTCAAGCTAGAGTTTTGCTGAGTTTGCGAAACTTTAACTCCTTATTCTTTCATTAAGCCATCGCCAAGCCTCTTCTTTTACGCTTTTTTCCCCTCAGAAAGGGAGCTCCACAGTGCTCTGGCACCCAAATGGCCAACACTGTGGCCCTAATGTTTCTGGGTGGGTTTTCCCCGGTACCTTTCCTTTGCACTGTCCCCATGCACTGTGCGTACCTGGGACTGGGGCTCTCCTCAGGCTGCAGTGTCCTGCATGCTTCTCTCAATAGCTTCTCCGCTTCCCGGGGATGCAGCCTGGAGGGGAGGTGTTTGGAGGAAATGATAGGGAAAAAATGTCCACGTGGTCAGGCGCTCCCCTACCTGCTCCTATGGCCCTATGCTGGGGTACCCCAGCCCACAGCTGCAGCCCCCCAGCAGGTTTTTTTGGGGGGTCCTCCCCAGGGCCTGGCAGCGGCGGGTGGTGAGGGCTGTGTGAACCCCATCTCTTCCCCTCAGCATGTTTACCTGTCTAAATTTAACTCCCCAGCCGGCTTCATCCATCCTAAGCCGACCTGTTCTCTTGTGGTGGAGCTGTGGGTCTGGCTCCTGCTGCAGCGTTTCCTGGCTGCCTCGGGCTGGTGGTTTGCTGCCCGCTCCCTCTCTCTGGTGGATGGCTGGCTCTTTCGAGGTCCCGAGCAAGCCAGTCCTCACCGCTTGAAGGTTTTATTTTTAAATCTGGCTATGCGGCCCTCAGGACTGGAAGGTCCCTTGTTCTCTCATCTCTGGTTGCTCTGAGTGTTTACTCTGCAGTGGGCTTCAGGAAATCTCCCCTTGTCCCGCTACAGCCCACAGACATTTTCCTTCTGGCTGTGGTTGCTCCCAAATGGAGACCAGGCATGCTGAAGGAGCTCCCTGGCCACCTCTGACGGGACGGTGCCTTTTTCTGCTGCCATCTGACGACCCCAGCGGGGTCGGTAGGCGCTTCCCTGTGGAGGCATCTTCCTCGTTTCCCGTTGTTCAGAGCTGGGCTTCCCCAAGCTGGCTTGCGTCCCAGTTTGTTTGGGAACGGAGCGATTCTCCCCTCGGCTTCAGAGGAGCTGGAGGGAGGGAGAAGCAGGGGAGAGGGAGCGCTCCTGTTTCTGTCAGGCTGGATGGAATTTGCTTTCTTTAGAGTTTCAGAGTTTGGGACAGTAAATACGGCCCAAGCTGGCAGCCTTCTTCATCTAAATAAAACCATCAAGCTCAAACCATTCGTGTCCTGCATAAGCCTGCAAGAGACCCCTAATTGATCTCTGCTTTTCCGGGCATGCCTGCTTGTCGTATAGCTAATGCCGTGGTCTACCACATGAGAGTGATGGTTTGAATCCTGACCTCCTCTGTCACTCTTTGAGCTAACCCGGTGGCCTTGCGTTTAATACGCTTGTATTCAGAGGAAAGGTAACGAAGGCCAAGGTTTTCAGCAATGACTAGTGATTTGGGGTATCTCACTTGAAACGCTGTCAAAGGTCCCATTTTTCTTCCAAAGTTCAGCTATTTCTGACGCTGGGCAGGCTTAAGTAGTCTGGACTTGATTACTCAAAACGACTAGTCCGTTTTGCAAATCTTCATCTCCGTATCTGGAGTGGAATTAGGCAAAAGAAAATGAGATCACAGAGTGCACGATGTTGGTCTCTAGCAGGGATACTCAAATGGAGTGAGTCTTCCTAGAGTGGGAATTGGTTTGTGGCCGGAGAAGTCACGGCACTGCTGCGTGCAGGGGTTTGCAAAAGAGTTCTTGGTGTAGTTTAATCTGTGGTTTTCGATAGCTCATGAGAAAGGCTTGAAGGGTTTGGTAGTTCTTCTCTTAGGGAAAGAAAAGGAGAGCAACATTCTATCTTTATAGACAGAGATATGTATGTATATGAAGTTTAAGTCTTAGTTTATTTGAAGCATTTGGGGAAAATACGTTTTCTGTAAACCCTCCCATCTCAGCTGGAGATGAAGGAGACTGAAGTGGTTGGGTGGAGCATGTGTTTTGGGTTGGGTTTTTTTCATCATTAAGGACAGAGGGTTAACAAAAGGCATACCAATACTAGTATTTCAGTGGTCTCCCTACATCTATCTTCCTTTTCCAGTTGTTCTCTGCTCAGTTTCTTGACTGGTTTGGTATCATTGTTTCACTGAGACCTGAAGCATTGTAGCACTTCTATTATGGACAAGTTTGGGTTCTTAAGCAAATTAAATGAAAAATCTCCCTTGCTTAGCTGTTAAAACATTTCTGAGCTCTGTTACGCATCAAAGAATGGTGAGAGAAACATACAAGCCCAAATATGTCTTCACTAATAGAACTTTTTCAGAAAAAATAATTCTGAGACTGCGAGGTTCATTACTCTCTGAGTTCCTAAGTACTCTGAAGTTGTCTCTAATCATTAAAAAATGATACTGTACAAAAGAAAATGAAGTTGCTTTTTTTTCCTCATCTTCTTACAGACAGAGCGATTCTAGAGGTCTCCTTCTTATATGCTGTGGCCCAGATTTGTTATAATTACTGTAAATATTGGTCCTGGCAGAATGTCAGTGCTTTGTTTAGTAAACATTTCGCCATAATTTCCATGTCACAGATGGGAAGGTTTGGAGTATCTTGTGGCTGTCATTGCTGTCAATTATGCCCAGCTTTGCATCCTCAAAACCTAACTGGAGCTTTGCAGTCTTGTATCGAGATGATGCAGATATTCATGGGGCAGCCCCATTACTCTGCATCCTGTAGAGAGGCTTCTGGTTTTGAACCAAGCTGTCAGCTCTTGCTCCAGCACATGGTGTGTCCAAACCAGATTTCTCACCAACATCTGCAGCCTCGCGGGTGGCTGCAGCTGTTTTTCCCCCTGCAGAGAATTTTGCAGCTGACCATGCAATACAGGTAGAGTGGAGCGAGTGCTCCTGTGAATGATGACCAATTACCCGTCCCAATTTCTTTTCTGTTTTTATAACTATTCCCCATTTCCACCTATTCTTAACAAGCTGTTTGGGAGTTTTGCCAAAGTACAAAATGAACTTCTATTAATTTTTTATTAATGGCAAGGAAGTTCTCAGCTGGGTAGGCTTGGTAAGAGTAGCACTGGTTATGTTCAGTCTTTACTGTAGCTGCATGGGCTCATTCAGCATCTCTGCCATTTTTCAAGAAGCCTGCGTGATCCTGAAAGACTCAAGAGCTGGTTGTCTTCTCCATAGCGTGCTGAGATGATCTAAGTGGGTCTGTATTTCTGCACAACCACAGTTGGACTCCAGTGGCATAAAAAACTCATCTGAATTTGCTTGCTTGTGTTGGGTCATGTCTATGCCAGAGCAGCGCCAGCACAGCTTTTCTGCCCACATAGCTGTGACAGCTTTCCACAGACCATGAATGAAGACAGTGACAGCTCCTTCTGTGGGCACAGCTGCGGCCATGCGGGCATCTTTGTCAGCACAACAGTGTTTGCTGAGGTGTTGGGAGGCGTGTTGCTTTATTATATATGGCTGTGTCAGTTCATTGCCACTTTTGGTAAACTCGTGTGAGATCTGTTTTGGTGAACCCCGTGGCTCACGCAGTTGATCCTGAGCTGGGCAGACTGGAGGTGACCAGGCGCCACTCACCATCACACCGTGTGCCTCTGAGCCATCACAGACCGCTTTGCCTGTCACCTGTACCAATTCCTGCACCTCCCTGAGGCAACTGGGAAGATTATCCTCTTATTTCCCAGCCGGTACACTAACTCATTGTTCCTTCTGGTAAAAGAAGTGGTGATCTTAATAGAGGGAGGTAGGTTCAAACTGGATATTAGGAAAAAATTTTTTACACTGAGGGTGGTAGAACACTGGAACAGGTTGCCCAGAGAGGTGGTTAATGCCCCATCCCTGGAAACATTCAAGGCCAGGTTGGATGGGGCTCTGAGCAACCTGATCTGGTTGGAGATGTCCCTGCTTCTTGCAAGGAGGTTGGACTAGATGGCCTTTAAAGGTCCCTTCCAACCCTAACTATTCTATGATTCTATTATTGTATCTTCACAAAGCCCAAAACCTTTGTCCATAGCCAGGGAAGGGTTATCCAGCAGACCTGTGTACAAGAGAACATGTGTATGATGGCCTGCAGGATGTGCTGGAGCTGGACCAGGGATGAGGGAGGATACGGCCCTGTGGAAATTTGGGCTCATTTGCATCCTCAGGACAGGCGTCAGAAGCTGCCACCACATGGGCATAGCTTTCTAAACTCAGCCTGGGATTGAAAGAACTCAAAAGCAACACTGGTTCCAAAGTTATGGATTGCCATTCAGCAGGTCCATCAGTCCAGCAGGTGCTGCTCTGATGTTGAAGACGGGGTTGCTTGAACAGGATCCATTCCCTGCTTGGGTCTCAGGCAGATGTTGCTGTTCTGCTCAGTCATGGTTGTGACTCCACTTAAATAAATTTTACTTCTCCTTTCAGCTCCTCTGCCCGGGTGTGCAGAAGCCTTTGGCTTTTAATGCCAACAGCCTTAAATTCATCACTTGATTCTGTCACTCTTTCCTTGGGAGTGCTTTCTCTCAGCGTACCTCAGCATCATGCTGAGTGGATCTTCCAGACCGTCTTGATGACTTGTACCGTGAGGTTCCGTGTCTGTGACTAGTCGCCGTAGATTGACTTGCTGTGCAGCTTTTGTGCTGCACAGACTTCCATGTTCATAGCCATTGTCCCGTGAGCCCGAAGCAGCAGGCATTAGTGGCGTCGTTGCCTTTTCAGTCAAAGTTGACAACCCTGTGTTTGGGATATACTGCTTTCTCTCATTGTCCCCCCTCTTCACAGAAAAGTCTGCTTGATTATTTCTGCACAGGGCAGAGGTTGCTGCTATTTGTACATCTGCCTGAAGACTTCTTCAGAAATTTGGGGGATTCCTAGAGTTCAAGTTAGGCTTTTGTTCGTGTTTTTCTGCAATGAATTAATATTAAATAAGTAACAAGACATTAGAGGTAATTTAACGTTTCCAGAGTCCCATCTGCCTTTTCCTTTCCAAGGTTTTGCAAAGCAGACCTTTCTGTGGTCATGTGTGCTGATGAAGAGATGCTGCTTTGGAGGGCATCTAGGATTATCCTCGGACCTCATTCCTCATCTGTGTCGAAAGCGGGTTTCTGTTTGTCCAGCACTCATCTGACACTTTGAACTTTTTCCCCTAAATTAAAACCTGTAATTGCTCTGTCATATTTCAGGTTCCTAAACAAGTCTGGGTGCAGGTATGCCAAATTCCTGGACTTTTGTAAGGAATCTCCGGTGTGTCCCCAATGTGGATATGCCCATTGTGGACATCCATATGCTTAGAGCATCGTGCCCATCCTCAAGCAGCAAAACAAACAAACTTGGAGCTGGTAGAATAAAAAGGCTTTCATAAGAAAACACAGTTTGGTCTAAACTGAAATTTTCAAAAGAAAAACATTTTTACGTAGTGATGTTTCAAAACCTAATGATTTCTGTTTCCAATTGACATTCAGACTTAAATGTCATTTTAAGTTGAAAACTGAAACAAGAGTTTAAATTTCAGGTCAGTGTCTCAAAATCTCTTGTTTTGAGTCAACATTTCAAATGTTTTGTTTCTCTCAATAATATCTTGGGGTTTTTTTCCCCCGCATTTTCAAATCAAAAGCATTTGAAATTGTTCATGGCATGAAATAGTATAATATTTTGACCTTTCATCCTTATTTGGGACACAGGCAAATGTTGAAATCGCAGCCGTTCTTGGGAGACAGAGATTCCATTCTCTGACCAGATCCACAAAAGTATATTTCCACTGGTTTTGCTGGCCGGCTACTTCAATACTTTGTGTGTGATGACTTGTAATTCACTGCAGATTGACTCTGTGGCGTGTCCACATGGCTGGTCTGGAGAGGCTGAGGGCAGTTAATCTTTCGAGCTCTGTGTTGTGCTTTCAAACTAATATCCAGATTTCTTTCCCAAGATAAATTTTCCTCTCTAACCAGCATTTGGTAGTGCCCTGCGCAGCTGCCTGATATGTATTCCATGCACGGATGAGGACTCTGGTGCTCTTTCTGTCTAGCTACGAACTCTTATATGAAATCAGGATGTTTTAAAAGTTGAGGCAGCTTCTTGGTTGTCTATTGTTTGCCATCTTGCAGACTGCCATATATCTTTCTCCTCAGAAGTTACTTTTTCCCCTTCCCACCATTGTGGGGAACTTTTTCCTGCCGGGCTTCCTCTGAAGCAGTTTTATGGTGTTCCCCAGAAGCATGCTTTTGTATAGCTGCCTCAAAGCATAATCCAGAGAAAAGTCTCTGAAGCAAGAAATGTGTTTTTCTGTTTGGCTTTGAGGTGTTATCTCCCCTCTTCCAAAATGCAATTGGCTCCATCTACGTCCCTAAGCTGTTTTGTTTGGAGTGAGGAGAGCTCAGAAAATCAAGGGAGGCCACACACATAAACAACTGTGTGTGAAATCAATTAATCTAAACGAGAAGGAGACATGTTCTTGAAGGAGAAAAGACTGGTTCTCACAGAAACCTCCCTTGTGTATGGCATTGGCGGGACTCTCACAAACATTACATCACTGGAACAATGATGAGCTAGGTGGATATTTTAAACTTTTCGGCTAGTATTGGCCAATATTTAGAGGAAGAGTGGTGTTTGATTGTGTTTGAAGAGCCTTCCATGCTCTTTGGGAATATTTTAACAAATTATTTTCATAATGAAAGTGCTCACAGATACAGTGTTGGCATGCTAAAGCAAACATTATTGAAGGGACGTACATTTTGACATCTTAACTTCAAATATTTGCATCATAAATTTGATTCCAGGAATTGCTCTTAGCTGGTCAGGGCTATGAAGCCGTGCCTCTTGTTCTTGTGTGTTCAGGTAGCAGATATTGCCAGCAGTACGTACACAAGCAACTGACATGACAGGAATTATTTGCAGGACTTTTCCTAAACAATTTTTTATCTCTAATTAGAGAAAAATCTTACATTGCTTTTTTAAGAATTCTGATAAGAAGAAGAGGTTTCCTGGAGCTGTACATTATAAACTAGTACTCACCTCTGTGGTTGCAGAACTGTGAAACCGGACACCGCTGGGTCGGGATTTCTAAACCTGGTTAGCTCTTGGGTTGCGGTCGCGTGCAGCAGCAGTGCCCAGCTTTCCCCTCAGGAGAAGGGTTATTCATGTCTCAGCACATTATGGTCCTGTGCTTTAGGGTGCCCAGGGGTCAGTGATTACAATTATATCCCAGTTCCTCTCTTGCACCTCTTCAAGTAATGGTCTCCTCTCTTAGCTGGCTGGCCTGGGGCAGTGATAATACGCGCTGGGAGCAAAACGCCGTGTTCAGCCTTTCTTGGCTGAGGGAAGGCCGTGGAAAGGAGGCCTTGAGAGAGCACTCTTTAGGGGAAAGAGGTGAAAGACTGGGAAATCCAGGAGACAGCTACTCCACCAAACCTCCTAAATTGTCATAAGAGAAGATGAAGAGTGCAGCTCTGAGAAATCAAGTCTTCGGGCTTGCAGTGTTACCTGGACATTAAAGACTTTTCATGGCTACGAACCTTCCCTGGTCCTACTTTACCATGGGTAAAGGATGAGGAAGATAATAAGAGAAGTTGCTTTATGTTTTGCACCAAGGTCTACCTAATGAATCGTGCTCTGCTTAGTCCAGCTCTGAACTGAAAGTTTGTCCTATGGAGTGAAAGGTTCCCAAAGGCTTGAACTAAAACCAGCCATGTTTGGGAAAGCTGCAGGATAGGGGTCTTGATAGGACTCTCCTATTCACACAGCCTCATTGTTAGGTTTTGCCCTGATTTCTTGTCTCATCTCTACTACATAATGGATCACTTTCCTGATTTGAGAAGAAAGTCCTTTACAAGTAAGACTTTGGTGTGTAATTCTTTCAGTTGAGGACGGGAGATTGTTCAGCATGGAAGCCAAGAAGATGCCTTGCATTCCTGCACTGCAGCTGGGAGCCCTTCCGGAGAAGGCAGAGAGCCCTACTTGTAGCTTTCTGGGTGGAAGAGCATCCTTACCACGTACAACCTGCCAGTGCCGAAACCCAGTGGGCTGGTAGATGCTTCTGAGCAGCCGCTGCCTTTTATTGTTCTGGTCACCATCATTTGTTTTATTTGCTATCTGATGTGATGGAGGCTGAGAAGGAGATTGCTTCCCAGGGCCCTCAGGACAAAACCTGGGCTTCCTAGAGCTCAGCTCTCTTTCTGACCCCCCCACAGCCCTGGGGTGACCCCCGGAGGCATCTGTCCTGGGAGGCATCTGCTGAAGTGCACCAAGTGGTCTGCAAGTTAGCTGGCTGTGTTTACACTGCTGAAATTCATCTCTCTCAGGCACTTTTCTAGATCCCAAAAGCAACCAGAGTGCTTCTTTGGGCATCCAGATACCGCTGTTAAAGTGAGTTATTGTTGTCTAGTTTCACATCTACGAAAGGGGAGTCCCACCATGGTCATACTTCCATGATGCTCGTGTGGTGCTTACACCATTTTCTCTCACAGCAAGCCTAAGGAGGAAGGGTAGATGCCATTCTTGTCCCCTACATTGCCGTCTGGTGCTGGGATGGAAATATGAAGAACATCCGACAACACAAATAAATTGAACTACTAATTTCCAGGACCTAATTACAACTTTTGGGTTTGCTTCCTGACCTGAAAATAAAACTCCTCTTGCAAAGTTTCCTTGTTTTGTTTTTTTGTTTGTTTGTTTGTTTTGTTTTAAACAAAGCAAGTAAACAAGAGCCATGCTACTGAATAGGAGAGGATGGTTTGCCTGGCTCATTTTCCTGTGTTCCTCCCTGGGTTCTGCTTGGCCAGTTGTGCCCTGCGCTGCGCTTTGGGAAGGGCGTACCAGGCTAAATATATCCGCGCTGCCTGTGAAATGCAGTATGGGGTGCTACGTCATTTGGTGGAGTTTACTTGGAAACTAAGGTGGGAAGCCAGCTTTTATTTTCAGCCTTAGGTCAGATGCGTTGGTCAGTCGTCTCACCCAGAATTTTAGTCTCGATCAGGAGCTTGTCCTTGAAAGACGGACATAAAACCTACCCTCTAAATAAAAAAAAAAACCAAGCTAATTGCAGCAACAAAAGAACATTGAGAACAATATTTTTCTTGTTCAGCAACCAGATTTATTATCAGAGAGCTTCTTCGGCTAGCTCACCTTAAAAAAAGCAAAAAAAAAAATCATAGCTCAAATATCATGGCTTATTGAGCAGAGGAGTTGGTGCGATGCTGCGTGCTCTAAATAGATCAGAAAGAACTCCAGCACTGGCAGCACGCTGACAACTGGAGTCCTTGGGCTTTCGCTTCTGTTATGACAGAAATGTATACCTCCAAGAAATGTGTGAGGAACAGATGCAATGTGATGACCAAAGAGGATGTGGATTTTGAAATTTCTAGTCCTCCTTTTTGGCTTGTCTTCCTCTGCTGTTTCTGCTGGTGCAGTGGGAGTGATTTCACGGGAAGGGAAGATATTCCCACAGTGTGGAAACGCTGAGCGGCAGATGCAGCGCAAGGAGACACATCTGAGCTTGCTTTGGTCTCTGCCACGCACGAGTTAACAGCAGCAGGGCAAATAGAGCTGTGTAGTTGATACAAATCTGGTGGGGACTCTTGGGGACTCACCCAGGCAAATGGGTGGGTGGAAATCCTTGCCCTTTCTCCATGAGCTTGCCAGAATCGCCTGCCTGCTCGTCTAACAGACTGCAGTCACATCTCTGGCTGCTGAGTACATCTTTCTTCTTCCTTATGCCGTTAGGGGAATGCCGGTGTCGCTACGTGGCTGTTTTACTAAAAAAGGAGATGGGTAAACTCTTCAGTATAAGGTTTTATATTTATCTAGAGGGAAATTATCATAGAATCATATAATTGTTTGGGTTTCAAGGGACCTTTAAAGGCCATCTTGTCCATCCCCCCTGCAAGGAGTAGGGACATCTCCAACCAGATTAGGTTGCTCAGAGCCCTAGCCAGCCTGGCCTTGAATGTTTCCAGGGATGGGGCATCAACCACATCTCTGGGCAGGATGATGATATAAAGATGATGATGCAAAGTAACTTCTGCCTCATGCTTTTTAGTGCCTAGCACATTGGGGCCTCTGAATATTACTGCAGCACAAGCCACACACTGCAGACCAAAGCCATACAGTTTTGCCCGCTTAGAGCTCCTGGCACATTGGGGTCTTGCTCTGCACCTAGGGATCTGAGATCTCCAGGATGTGTGCTTCATGCTAATAACAATAAAATCTTCCAGAATTCTCTTGGAGGATTCAGTTGTGAGAATGAGGGCTGGGCACTGGGATTTCTTTTCTGGAGTTAACCCAGGCTCTGACTTCTGGTAAGCCTAAGTGCCTCCTTTCCTTCATGGGCTTCACCTGGGCACTGATGGCTGTGATACAGAGCGGAGGATTACCATTGCCATTTGAACCTGCCTAGCTGTAGTTTATCCTGGCTATAACACAGGAGTGTTGAGAGAGCAGGTGGGAATTACTTTTCTTTAGCTTCCTTCAGGGTTTTGTATCTGCTCCAGCTTTTTTGACTCTCCAGTGGTTCCTAGGAAGGTGGTAGGTAAGTAAACAATCCTGGCAGATGTTGTTGTAGAAGTTTGGTAGCTTTGTATCTCCTTGGTTCTCCTGTACTTTGTTCCTTGGCACTTTACATCTCTGATCTGTTCCCTCCCTCTTCCCCTCCATCAGTACCCCGGCCTCAGCCCCGAGGAGTCAGTACAGCTTCTGTAGCTGGGATTACCTGGTTTCAGTGATGGGATGGCAGGGCTCGAGGAAGGGGTTTTTTTCCTGGCAAGGGTAGGCAGAATTCACAAATAGCTGTCCCACAGCCACGTGCTCCAGCTGCTGTATCACACACTGTGGCGTATGCTTAATATTCATGGCTTTTATTGAATTGTCGTGTGCAAAAGGCTGTCTGCACAATGTGCCAGAAAGATATTTCTACTAGGTGAGGAGGCACTGGATGGAAGTGTGTGTATCTCTAGTCCACCTGAGATTATTAACTAAACCATAATAACATGTAATTAACCATTCAAAAATAAGTGTTCCTCCTTTGTGAAGCTTTCTCCCTTCTTTTTTCCCCCCCAAGCCCTTCTCCCTCCCCCTGTTATCACTATGGGTCACCTCCTAGCCAGGCATTTCTAGTACTGGTAGGCAGGTTGCAACCTGAGCATCTGCTTTTTTGAAGAGGATCTGTGGCTTTGCCTTGAATCCAGCTGCAGAAGGTGAAACTGGCTGAATCAGTTGCTGTGCCTGCACACAGGGCATGTTGTGTGAAGTTGCTGAGGGAAAATGCTGTGCTCTGAGGACAGCGCATGGTTTTGACTCATCAGTGATGCTGCTGATGCTCAAGCTGGAGTTCCTGAGAGTGACTCCAGGAGTGCTGAAGGGATATGGTCTGTGTTTCAGTACGTTAATGTCTCCAGCTCCTATGTCTGGGGACTCCAGGGCAAGAAACTGCCTGCAAAGGGCAGCTGATCTTGAGATACTGAGCTCCTGAACTGCAGGTTCTCAGTCCCCTCCATCGAGGGATGCGAGATAGCACCAGGGGATGCGGCAGGCAGGAAAAACATGCACCTTTCCGCCAGTTCTGCTCCCTGTTGCAAGTGTGAACGTAAAGCAGCGGCTAGATCCTGGCAGCCCCTGCTCTCCCTTTGCCTTCTGCATGGGCCTCTCATTTTGGTGCCTTTGAGAGAACAGCTGACAAGTTCAGGGCTGCAGTTTTGGGGAGCAGCCCGGCCTTACAGCAGCAATTTGTTCAGCTGCGCCAGCCGGAGTAACCATGAGCTTCCCTGCCGTTGGCAGGCGTTGACTGCAAGGAGGGGATGAGCTGTGGGGCCAAGAAGGGAAAAGCAGCCTCAGGTCTGGAAAGAGCAGGGACAGAAAAGGAAATGAACAGGGAGAGAGCATGTGGTAACCCAGCTGGGATACGGCATATGAGAAGGAGGGTGCAGGTTTGATCATCCACCTCCCAGTATTGACGCTACGCTGGTGACCCCAGCACAAAATCTGACATAACTGATGGGTAGTGGTGTGTGGGGAAGGAGATAGGGAAGGAGGGGATGTGGTAACACAGAAGATTAACCCCACTGCCATGAGCTTTTATCTGTTGGCATCTATCTCCTATTCTGTATTTGCTCACCCTTGCTTACCTGAGGGCTATCATCTCCTAAATAAAACCTGCCTGTTGCTCATATTCTCAGTAGGAAAGCCACAAAGAAATTCCATAGCTACAGAAGACAGAGTACGAAACAACTTTTTTTTTTTTTTTCCCTCCTCTCCCCCCCTTCCGTAGTCATTACTGAACCAGTGTTCCAGGAAAAAGAAAAAATAGGGTGTTGTGTCATGGGAGAAACAGTCTTTCTCATGGGATATAAAACTTTGTGTCTAGCTAGTGAAGATCTCCTGGCACTGATGCTAATCCTGCCCAGATTTTACCATGCGGTACATAATGTAAAAACACGTGATAATTCCTTCTGCCGTTTCAGCAGAAATTTTTCATTTCCTAAACAAGCGCACTATGTTCCTGTGTCCTGTTAAACCACTGCTGTGTGCCGCTCCGGCAGCCCTACCTTAACAGCTTGGCTGGTTTGCTGGGTGGTTTGCAGCCTTTTGATGGAAGGCGCTATTTAATTATCAGCGGTGTTATGTTCCCGGAGCTCGCTACATGAAAGCAAAATACCGGCAGTCTGTAATTAATCTCGGCTAATGTGCCACTGTTTACACTCCATCTCCCAAACCAGACAGATGTAAGAAGACACCCAGCCTTCATCTGGGATCCTCCCAGGTTATTTCTGAGCTATCTTTGGAGAACTGCAGTGAGCCTATCTACCCACCCCGCAAGTCCCTCAGAAATGAGTAACTTTAACTTTTCTAAGGAATGAGTGGGAGACTTTGTTTCCTAGCAGGGAGCAAGGTTAATGCCTTTTCGTTTGCATTACCGCAGCCAGTGCTGGCTGGCGTGGTACAGGAGCACATAACTCCTCCAGTAGTCATGAATTCTGCAGTGTGAGAGGGTCCGACGCCGTAAGCCTTGCTTCCTCCGTTGCTCCCCTCGCTTTGGGTGAGGAGGAGGCTGCTGGCAATGGGGACGTGCTGGATCTGTTCGGTGGAAAGATGAGGGATTCTCTGGGACTCCGGTCTTAAAAGTGAAATATCATACATTTGTTTCTGATGGCTCTGCTACAAATACTGAGCAGGAGAAGGTGATGAAAATGCTTAGAGCTGTGGAGAGACTGAAAAGATTCCGCATCCTTAGTTAGAGTGAAGAGTAATAAAAAGCGACATGACAGGAGTATATAAACTTTGAAGTACAGAGAAGTAAACCAGGCATTCCTGTGTATACTTTTACATAATACAAGGTTTTCAATGAAATTGAAACAAAACATCTGACATAGGTGAAACTTACTTTTTTTTTCTTACAGCACATAAATAATTGAGACCAAGGACACAGTAGAATGCAGAAAGGATTAGTCATTTATATGGATAAAAGTCTACACACAGCTTATGAATTTTATTCTAGCTGTTTTAGAAGGTATCAGGCCTCCTGCTCGTGGACAGCCTTCTAGCTGCAGCTGGTTAAATGCTCTTCTTGGCCCAGTAAACTTCTGATACCTTCTTGAAACATCTGACAGTGGACACTAACTCAGAGGAGTCATTGCCTGAGCCTTGCATTCCTGAACATCTTTTGCATTGAATGATTGCTATAAGCTTGGCTGTGATCAGAGGTGACCGCAACTTTCTAATTAACTGAATGCGGAGATGTGGCATATGAGGATGTTGTGGTCGTCCTCCTGAACTATAGGTTCAAGATGACAATTATCCACCTTGTCAAACCACCAACTCGGTTGACTCAGTTAGCTCTTTGCTAGTCATCCACCTCAGTGTTGCAGTGGATAGGTGACCTTTGCAGGTCTGAGCCATAGTAGGAAATGTTATAACATCAGAACCTGTACGGCTCCCATCCATTTGCATTTTGGGTGTTGCATTTTGGGTGTTGCACCGGCATCTTTTTTTTTTTTTTTTCCTCCCCAATATGACTTGTTCAGACCGAAGTGAGTTGTAAGCAGCTTAGTCATATGGTGAAGGCTTTTGCTGGTTTTAACTTTTTTTTTTTTTTTTTTTT
>JAAGAY010137832.1:0-39367 GCA_011801015.1 Ardeotis arabs | reverse complement strand
GCATCCCTCCCCTCCAGCGTGTTGACGGCACCACACAGCTTGGTGTCATCGGTGAACTTGCTGAGGGTGCACTCTATCCCACTGTCCATGTCGCCGACAAAGATGTTGAACAGGGCCAGGCCCAATGGACCCCTGAGGGACGCCACTCGTGACCGGTCTCCACTTGGACATTGAGCCGTTGACCACTACTCTCTGAGTGCGACCATCCAGCCAAGTTCTTATCCACCGAGTGGTCCATCCATCAAACCCATGCCTCTCTAGTTTAGAGAGAAGGATGTCATGTGGGACAGTGTCAAAAGCTTTGCACAAGTCCAGGTAGATGACATCCGTTGCTTGTCCCTTTTCCACCGATGCTGTCACCCCGTCATAGAAGGCCACCAAATTGGTCAGGCACGATCTGCCCTTGGTGAAGCCATGTTGGCTGTCACCAACCACCTCCTTGCTCTCCATGTGCCTTAGCATGGTTTCCAGGAGAATCTGCTCCATCACCTTGCCAGGCACAGAGGTGAGGCTGACCGGCCTGTAGTTGCCTGGATCCTCCTTGTTCCCCTTTTTAAAATTAGGGGTTATGTTCCCTCTCTTCCAGTCATCGGGGACCTCACCAGACCGCCACAATTTCTCAAATATGATGGCCAGTGGCTTGGCAACTTCATCCACCAGTTCCCACAGGACCTGTGGATGGATCTCATCAGGTCCCATGGAATTCTGCACTTTCAAGTTCCTCAGATGTTCCTGAACCTGCTCTTCAAGTACAGTGGGTGGTTCTTCATCCTCGCAGTCCCTACTTGTGCCTTCCATAGCTTGGGTGGCGAGAGAAGAGCCCTTGTCGGTGAAGACTGAGGCAAAAAAGTCATTGAGTACCTCAGCCTTCTCCATGTCCCAGGTAACCAGGACACAGGCTTCCTTCTGGAGGGGGTCTACATTCTCCTTGGACTTTCTTCTGTCCCCTACATACCTGTAGAAGCTTTTCTTGTTGCTTTTTATATCCCTTTTTATATCCCCAGATTCAATTCCGTCAGGGCTTTAGCCTTCCTCACCCGATCCCTGGTCACTCGCACAGCTTCTTTGTAGTCCTCCCAGGCTACCTGCCTCCGCTTCCACCCTCTGTAGGCTTTCCTCTTCACTTTCAGTTGGTCCAGGAGCTCCTTGCTCATCCACACAGGCCTCGTGGCCTTTTTGCCCACCTTGTTCTTCATCGGGATGCACCTCTGCTGAGCTTGGAGGAGGTGCTCCTTGAATGTGGACCAACTTTCCTGGGCCCCTCTTCCCTCCAGGGCCGCCTCCCATGGCACTTTGCCCATCAGGTCCCTGAAGAGGCTGAAGTCCGCCTCCTTGAAGTCGAGGGCTGAGAACTTGCCGTGTAGTTTCCTCGCTGCCCCGTGGATCTTGAACTCCACGGTGTTGTGGTCGCTGCAGCCCAGGCTGTCCTTCAGTTTCACATCCCCACCAGCCCCTCCCTGTTGGTGAGCACAAGGTCGAGCATGGCACCCCTCCTTGTCGGCTCCTCTATCGCCTGCAGGAAGAAGTTGTTGTCCACGCAGTCCAGGAACCTCCTGGACTGCCTGTGCCCTGCCGTGTTGTCTCTCCAACAGATGTCAGGGTGGTTGAAGTCCCCCATGAGGACCAGGGCTTGTGACCGCGACGCTGCTCCTATCTGGCTATAGAGCGCCTCATCTGCTCTGTCCTCCTGGCCAGGCAGCCTGTAACAGACCCCCACCGTAACATCCCCTGTCTGTCCCCGTCCTCTGATCTTGACCCATAAGCTCTCTGTCAGCTCCTCCTCCGTTCCCAGGCGGAGCTCCACACACTCCAGCCGGTTGCTGACGTAGAGAGCGACACCCCCTCCTCGTCTCCCCTTCCTGTCCTTTCTAAAAAGCCTTTGCCCCTCCATGTTGACGCTCCAGTCGTAGGAGTCGTCCCACCACATCTCCGTGATGCCAACAAGGTCGTAGCCCTGCTCGTGTGCACGCATCTCCAGCTCTTCCTTTTTATTCCCCATGCTGCGTGCATTAGTATACAGACACTTCAGCTGGGCCCCTAGCAAAGCTGACTTGCTGGCTGGAGCGACAGGCGTTCTTTTGTACCGCAGTTTAGGTTCATTTGCACATACCCGAGATCCTTCCTCAGCTTCTGGACCCTCGGTGCTGGCACTGGCGCCATGCTGACAGCAGTGGGCTGAGCTGTGCTCCCCCTCCCCCAGCAACACCAGTTTAAAGCCCTCCGGAGGAGTCTGGCAAGTCTTCGACCAAGCACACTCTTCCCCTTCTCGGTTAGGTGCACGCCATCCACCCCTAGCAGCCCAGGCTTCTGAAAGCACGCCCCGTGGTCGAGATACCCAAAGCCCTGGCTGTAGCACCACTCCCTGAGCCATGAGTTGACCTGCCAGATACGTCTGGCCCTTTCAGGCCCCTGCCCTTCAACCGGGAGGATTGATGAGAACACCACCTGTGCCCCCGAGCCCTTGACTGTTGCACCCAGGGCCCTGAAATCCCTTTTGATGTTTCTGAGGGTGCTGCCGGCTGTGTCGCTGGCCCCCACGTGAAACACCAGTAGTGGATAATAGTCTGTGGGCCGTATGAGGCTAGGTTGCATTAAATAAATGCTTTAGAGGCCATGCTACAAAATTTTTGCAGAAGTGGCATTTCAGGCATCATACTTTATCGAAGATATTCGTCCTGAGTAATAAGATTCTTCGTGTTATCTCTGCTGTTTGGCATGGTGGATCGGAAGATGTCTGGCCCCTGAAAAGCCTTTAAAACTTTCTGAAGTTGCTACTGGTTTTACTGACCATGGAAAATTAATGAAGATGCTAGTAAAAAAAAAGTTATTTTATTGCTGCTGACTTATCAGTTCCACAATCATTGTAAAAAAATATTTTTTCCCTTTTTTTTTTTTTTTTTTTCTTTCTTGAATAACAGCATTTGTGTCAGAGATTTTTCTAGCTTTTCTTTTAAGGACATACTTTTTAAAAGATTTATCAAGCCTACGTATTGAAAAAGTCAATTCTAGGGAACTTTCCAAGAAATACGGAAATCTGCATAACTTGTTGCTATTAATTCAAGAGCTAGCACTTTCCCAGAGAACTACTGTGAAACCCAGATTCTCGCTAGTCAAAAGCAAATGTATTCCAAATGTTTCTCTCTAAATGTTCAAGGAGAACACAAAGAAAGTTATAATAAAGATAGCATAATTCCTGTCTGGATTTTTCTAAAAAATTCCCAATGCATTTAAAGGAGGTAGAAATCCTTTCATGGTTCATTTTGGTTTGATGGTGAGATTTTTGTTAGGTAGCATGAGAAAGCTGAGAAGAGAAAAGGGCCCCTGACAACTTCAAGTCATACTTACTGGTGGATAGGAGCTGAAATGTAACTTTAATGTCAGTTACTCAGGATTAAAGGATGTTTATTTTAGTATAAAATTGACATGAACTCGATCAGACCAATGCTAAATTTGAACCTATTCATGACATGTTAGCCTACATTAAATTTACCAGCTGTGATACAGTTGGACAGTTGATAATAAGCTGAGCACCTTTGACTATTGCGAAGTGGATGAATACTTGCAGTTTCATTCAAAGAAAATTCAGACAAATTTTCAGCTGCAGCTGAAAGGTGCACAGGACCTCCTTTAGTTGCATATTGCCAGAACAAGGCCTTTCAGCTCCTGTCAGCACAAAGCTAAACAAGTTACCTTCAACTCTAATGAATATGATATGACTGAATTTGCCTTAAAATGATTCACATGAGGCGACAGACTTCGTCTAAAAATAGTTTATTAACAACTATGAGGTGGTAGGATATAATTTCCTGAAGCATTTCTGAGAACTGTATCTTCAGAATGCAGTGGTGGTTTGTTCACTTTGCGTTTAAGTGTCAAGAGTAGGAATTCAGATGTAGAAACAGCTAACCCACAAATCTCATATTAAACCTCTGATTTATACTATAGAATAGTATTTAATACATGGATAGTTGTGAATCTTTCTTAAACAAAAGTTGTTTTTATATAGTTGTTCCAGTAGCTCCACTTGAATGTTTTTATTTCTTCTTCAAATCCATTGTATTTATAGACTAAATCTTTTTTTATGCTTTTTTTTTTTTTCCTCCCAAGTTGGTCTAAATCTTACATACTTTATTTCCCTCATTAGTGATTTACGTTTAGTGTTCTCTTAATCTTGAAGTTCAGTAAGAAATTGGTTCAGGAACACAAAAAGCAATGTATTGCTGTTGGGTTTTTTTGAGAAATGAGGCTTATTTATATGCCAACTGAAGTAGCTATACACAGTATATTGACCAGCCAAAGAGTGGATTAATAAAAAGCGACAATTACAGCGCTATATTTTTAAAGAAAACATAAACATTTTTTACCTAGGTGCAAGCAGATTTTTGTTTTTCATGTTACTGAATTTCTTACTATTCCTCTCCTTACTCATGATATAATATTTATTTAAAATAAAAGAGAATTTTTTAAAAATAGTTTATTTGTATTTATTCAATATTTATACAGGAAAATACCAGTGCTACCGGTCTTAATGATCTCACTGTGATATGCTTTGTTTTGTTGGATAAATCTAAGGTAGCTTTTTATTGCACTAAATAGTGCAATAAATATAGTTTATTGCACTAAATAGTGCAATAGATACAGTTTAATTGCTGATAGCTGGACATAGATAATGAAGATTAAAGTCTCCATCAGTACAAAAAATGTGATAGATGCATCAACAAATTATCTACATGTATGCACTTTGGTCATACTGTATCCTATTTGGTGCTGCTTGTAATCTTTTGACCATTAAAATTCTTTTTACTACTGCAGAATGGTGAATGATAGACATGCTATTTAGAGATATGCCAAGTGTTTGCTCAATAAAAGTAATTAAATTAGCATTAATAATTTTTTAGAATTACTTGCACATGCATCAAATCAGTTAACAGTAATGATACCTCATGATGAGTACGACCATTCATAACTAGAGACACATCCAATTTCATATGTTTAAGCAAGCCACTGAATTCTTAAGATATACCAGATAAATTTGATATATTACTGTTTGATAATGGACATTATGACATGCAGAAGAACTTATTATCAATGTAAGACATCATATTACAAAGCATTTTTTCATCTTTAGATGATGTTTTTTATGTGCAATTTGACATTTGATATAACCTGTTTTGTTCCTGAAATAAGCTGTATCCTTAACATCAAATACCAGACAATTCTTACCTCTTGCCATCCTCTTCTTTCTTTTTTACTACGACACATAAAATACCAGAATGTGAAATTATAAACCATTTTTCTTTCTGTTTTGTTAAGGGAGTCAAAAAAGAAAGAGAAGCCTCTTCAGACGTTGGTCACTGCAGAAGGAAAAGTTCTGAATGTGAATGTACCTAAGTATGTAAGGTTAAGAAGTTAAACAGGCTAAGCTCTTTATAGTGGATTTGGGCAACTATTTCAAGATATGGGACAATACAAAAATGAGAGGGCTGACAAATTCTTGTTGCAGTATTATGTTCCTGGTGGAGAAACTGACTTCTAAAATTATGTTCTGATGCTGGAAAAATAATTAGTTTTCAGTGAGTGAAATATTGAATGTTGTTTAATTTAACATCTTTGATAATGGAAGAACTCATTTTTCTGAAAAGATATAAGACGTTTTACTCTTTTCCTTTCTATGGTAAGATTCTCTTTCTTGGAGCATCTTAGTAGTAGCAGAAAAAGTTTAACCAGTTTGACTATTGAAGATAAATGTGTATGAGTAGCCACTTTAAATATGGAAAAACACATCCAAGTAGTATTTCTGGACAAAAGCATTCTGTCCTCTGGTGACAGATGTAAAACTGGCAGCATTGGGAAGGGTGTGTAATTAACTTCTATGACATGAGGTCCTTTGACACTGAATGAGGTCTCTAGCAACGGAGGCTGGTGATACTGGGAAGTATCTTGTATTTTATTGTTCACAAGGGCACCTGGGTATTCAAGTACTTTGGAATGAGTTTGCAGGGATATCAGCCATGTATTACCATTGGTTTCGCTTGAACCAAGCCTTCCTTTTCTAAGGGAAAACAGAGAGTGCGAACATTGTTTCCTTATAAATGGCTCCCCAAAAAGCCTCCTGAGATTGTGATCAGAAGTGGCCTACTAAGGGCCACTTACCTGTCTACTGTCCTCTGAACAAGTTCTTTCATCTTAAGACTGATTTAGCTGCAAAATCAAAGCTAAGAACATACTTATCATTAGCATGAAGAATGATTTCCAAATCTTGGAAATTTATAAATCCATGCAAATTCAAGGAATTTGAAAACTTACATTATAGACTCACTGCATAATTTTCAGTGGTATAGGGAAAATTAAAGGTAGCGACAGAAGAGCTCATGTGTTTTCCATCTGTACCAGAAGATACTTACCATTGTATCAATGTACTTTTTTTGTAAAAATATGTTGACTGAAAAAAAAATTTAAAGAATTTTCTAGTTCAAAGAAGACAAGCCTAAAATAGTTGATATCTTGCGTTAATAGAATTTGATTATGTCTCTAAAAAGCAGAGGCATTTAGAATAAAACTCCAGCTATCTTTTTAGAAGAAATACAGTCCCCTGGAGTTCACTGTTAGTAGCAGTCCTGTTTGTGTCACCAGAGTTTTCTGGATTAGAATTTAGTCTGTGGATGTGCCCACGTAAAGCCACATCAATGAGCCGTTTTTGTCACGGCTTCAACAAGAATATCACAACTCTTCAGTGCAATCTGGCAGTGAATTGGAGAGACATAAATAAAGAGATACAAGTAGACAGATGGTGTTCTCCAAAGTTTTTCTTCAGTGTGAAAGTCTGGTGTCCATAGCAATGTCCAAGCTTCTCTGATGTTCTTTTGGAAGGTTAGCAAGAGGAATGGCTGCATGCTGCTGAGAGCAGACTGTTTCTCTTCCTCAATTCTTATTAAGCTTCCTCCTAGAAAATTTTACAGTTGTTTTCTCTTTCTCACCCTTTGTGTTTTAGTGACTTCTCAAAATTTGTGATGCAATAGGAGAAAAAAAAGCATGATAGGGAAGCTGTGCCTGCAAAAGCTGTTTTGCAGTTTCCCATTAAAAAATACCCATAAACTAAAAGCTCCATAGGCTTTCTTGTAAGTCAACTGTGTCTGAATATAGGAGAGGAAAGAGTTAAAAGGTATATCTGGCAAATATTTTTATTGCTGAAAAAATGTATAATCTAAACTGTTAACATTTGAGCTTTTCTGTTACCTGAACCCAAAGTATCTAAGTATTTTAATGTCAATGAAATATTCCAGATAAATTACACTAAGCAAAACCCTCTCATATTATACTAATAACTAATTTATAAAAATCTTCTGCTTTTTCTCTACTTTGGTAGATGGGAAATGTGTTAGTATATGAGCAGAACTTGTAAGTCTAGACTAGATCTCCTTACAGTGGTAGTAATAGATGATGTTTTCAACTTATAACTGGTAAGAATCTTTCACAATTTTAAGAACTCAGCCAGCAGATCACAAACACACAGCTAATATAATCTACAGTCTCATTTTCAACAAATATTGTAAAGCTTGAAGAATCAAGGATAATTGTGCAAATCATGTTTTACTTTGGAAATGCACAGGCAGGTATGTATACTCTAGGAAAATTAATTGCTATGAACAAAGAAGCAATTTTTTTTTTTTTTTTTTAACATACGATAAGGTTAGAATTACCAAGTTCCAGGCTTCACATGAACTTTTTTTTTCTGTGCAACTGTTAATACAGCAGACAGATTTCACCAGCAGATGTCTCTCTTTCTGCACTGACAGACTGATCTTCATTTTAACTGACCTTCAGCAGTATTTTTGTTTGTTTCTTGTGGATTGGGTGGGGACAACAGAAACCAAATGTAAGAATTACTTTGGCTCAAATGCTAGCATTTTTTTTCTGTTCATGAAACTGTTTCTAAAATGATCATGTGACATCTTGTGTAATTAGAAGTATGCCATAATGTTTGCTTATTCACTCCAATTATATTTATCCTGGAGGTGTTTCTTGTCATTGTTATTAGGCTTCAATTCTCTTTGAAAGATGATGAAGAAAACAACCAGATCATCTTGGATCTTGCTGTTTACAGGTCAGAACTACTTTTTATTCTCTTAGTTTTTGGCATTCTTAAGTTCTAATACACAGTGTTTCAAATATATTCATCTCTGTAATGGGGAATTTTCAAGAGGAAAACAAATAACATATAGGCAGTAATGGAATCAGTCCTGAAGCCTGTGCCAAAGAAATGAAGCTGAGTAAACCAAAGACCCTTCAGACTGTTCTGTTACTCTTGAATGAGGATTGTGTCTAATAGTCCTTTTTGGAATTTATGTTTTCTGGAGTCCACAGGCAGTTTTCCCCCACACCTGTCCTTTTTTACTCATGTAAAATCTTTTCCATTCTTCATTTGCTGATTAGGGTTGTAGGGAATGGGGGGGTTTGCCCATTCTCTGGCCCTAGAAGTGCTCTAGTACAGTTCATGTCCTTCTAGTTAAATTCTGCTCCTCCCCAAGACAGAGTAGGGTAGCTTTCTACCTAGTAGGGTAGTCCTACTTTCCTTGCTTACTGGAAAGAGTCCATGGCCCATGCTATTTCCTGAACTGTTCCAGGGCATTGCCTATAAGAGAGTTTGTTGAACCAGACCAAAATATGACAAAGAAATCTGATAACAATTTCATAGTGTATACTGCTACTGAGCAGTACAGGGACCTTGCCCATACTTTAGGAAGGGGTTGAAAACCCACGAGCTTATTGACCCATAATAGAACTTGTTAGAGTAAAGCTTGAACTAGTATTATACCACAGTTTATACTGTGTATGTCAGGTGTTCTTACCTCACAGCTCATTAATTTCCCTCAAAAGAGGCCCGCTCCATGTTTCTGAATTATAAAAAATAAGTTTTTTTGGAGCCTCAGAAAATCTGTTCAGGAGCAATGAAATGTTGGATGTGTTGTGATATTCTGTACTTGTAAGAAATGCAAACTAAAAAGTTTGAAAAAATCACCTGAGAAGGAACGTTATAAACAAGGGAAATGCGGAATATGTACTTGTCTGTGCACTAGTAGGTCATAAGAACATGAGAGTGTGTCACATGAGGAAGAGCAAATGTTAAAGTGGACTTTTACAGGTCACAAATTTTGTTTGACAGTACTGATATTTGAAAGTACTGTGTTTTCTGAGAATGTGAAGTATTTCTGTTCATTATTTTCCAGCAAATTCTGTACAAAAAAAAAAACTCTTCAGAAACAAAAAGTAGCAAAATACTTCTACAATTTTAAATAGCAAATAGATCAATTTTCATTTTGATGTAAAGCACTAAACTAATAGAAGAAAGACCTTTTCATTTTCCACAAAGATTTTGAATTCTTGCAGTTATACAATAAGTGATGTAGTGGACTTGACAGAATTTAGACATTATTTCAGTTGACATTCTGTGAACACACAGGAAAATAATGTTTTTCATCTAAAGACATTAAATCCTAATAATATTTTGTATAACTTTACAACTGAAGTCAAGGTTTGTAGTTTATAGACTAGAAAATCACCATTAAAGAGCTATATGGTCTGCACTGCTTATTTACTACACTGTATTGTAGATGGATTCATTTACTTATATTTTATTCTAAAGACATTTGGACACTTCTCTGCTTGATGTTGATGTCCAGCCAACTTACATACGAGTACTGGTGAAGGGAAAGGTCGGTGTTTTCTTACTGTATTCATTTTAAATCAAGGTTTAATGCTTACCATAGTTATTCAGTGGACTCTGGATCTGACTTTTATGAGTTACCAACTGTGTGCACCTGTGCAGAAAAGATGTTCTTTCATACTTGCATTATTTTGGTCCACACATAAACTGTGGAAATCTTAACCAGAAGATGTGCAAAGTCTGAAATGAAATTTCACTCTCTTTCTCTCCTTCTCTCTTCTTATTCCCCCCACACAGAGTACCATAATTCACTTAAGAAGGGAGCTTGCTAGTTGCCCTAGGCTAGAATTTAGCAATTTCACAATCTGGAATTTACAGCTGACAGAAACAAATGAATCTTTTGAAAGGGCATTTAAAATGTCATTCCAGTTTTCTCTCTTCTCAGTGGTTTTAGTTTTGTCATCAGTTTTTTTAAAAATTTGAAGTAATGAAACAGTAAACCAAAATCCCTATTTTTGACTGTACCAACTGCATAAACAAAACTTCACTATTACTTTACGTCTAAAATAGACAGGATAATCTTTCTCATTTAATTGCTTACATAAGTCAAGCATAATTTTATAACCTTCTTTAGAAATGTCACTTCAGGAATGACAGCAATTCAGGAATATATGTATAACTATATTTGTAAGTAAAAGCTGTTTAGCATGCTAGTAATTTATTAGGATTAGCAACGCTACATATAAAATTAGAGGATTTAGACCTATACTGTCCTTAAGATCAAAGAATATCATAGTGATGTTACTGCATGTGTTCTGTCCAGGTCAAAAAAAAAAAATGATATATTTACATATTTTAGCAGGATATATTTAATTCCATATTTTCTCATAGCCTTTTCAGCTTGTGCTCCCTGAGGAAGTGAAGCCAGACAGCAGCTCTGCTAAAAGATCACAAACAACTGGTCATTTAGTTGTCAGCATGCCAAAGGTATGTAAAATAATCTGAGAAGGCATCATACAAAGATACTTAAAATGTTGTGAGTACTCTGGGAATGTTTCTGAGTTACAGGTAACATCTGGCTTGCTAAAGTTATTCAGTCTAGCCTTTCTCATCAGGATATATTTTCCAAAGAAGGAACATACTAGAAAGGCAATTTAATCATAGAGCCTAACTTTATGATTTAAGATCCCTTTAAAGGAACATTATGAAAATAAATATTAATAGAACTACTTGTATTTCCTTTCTTTTCAGCAAAACTAGTTTTTTATATATGAAAAGAGACTCTGCAAAACATGCAGTATTGTGCAAATGTGTAGGAAGATGGATTTTTAAATACCTGAAAATAAGCAACTTACCTACTTTATTTTTCCACCTGTGCAATAATAAAAACAAATAATTTTTTCAAAATTTGTGTGATACACATATGTATGAAGATTATGTTTTGGTTCAAGGACAGAGATGGTGTACTACTCTCATGTCTCAGGTGATTAGAACAAGAGTTGCTTAATTCATTTTCCCTTCATACTCTCCCTGACTGGAAAGGATCCACTGACCAGCTGTACAAACGCAATCACAGAGCAAGAAGGTTGTGGCATGTGGTGTTTCAACTGAAAATTTCTGCACAGCAGTCCCTAATACTTAAAGAAGCCTGAGTAGAAGTCATATTCGCCTAATATTCCTAACTGTGCTCTCCTATCTAACCTGTGCTCTGATGTTTGCCTGTATGGTGTCATGCTGATCAAGATTTGAGTGAATTGAGACTTCTGCAAAAGCAAATTTATTTAAAGTGTTTTTGTATTCTCTCTCTTGCCTGCCCAGCCCAGTTCTTGCAGTGTAAATGAGAGCTCACTGATGAGTGTGTCTACTTTATTTCCTCTCCACTCTGTGTCTTCCTATGGTTTCAGTAAATGTAGCTTTGCACCCTGGATATGTAAGTGGCATTATGGTTTGTGGGATGACATAATGAGTAGATGAGGTAGAATCAAAAGGGGAATCAGGACATCTCATACCTATTTCCACACATCTGCAGAAAAATTAGAGAATAGAGAAGGAATGACCAGTAATGAGGAACAGTTGACGACATGGAGATCAACTTGTACTGAAGTAGGCAGTGAGAGGGGTAACAGGTCGCCAGCCAGCAACCAGTGGAAATTTAGAGGGCATTAGAGCTTAAATACAGGGAAGACACCACAGTGTGAACCAGAATAGAAGACACAGGGCAGAGAGAATCTGAGTAGCAGAGGTATCTTCAGGTTTGCGGCATAATGGGTGGGATGGTGGCAGAAACATGAAGGCATTTAAGGTGGGACTTGATGTCATCTGGTGCAAGATTGGGTTCTTGGACCTGCAGGAAGAGCACAGATGGATTGAAGGGCTTGGAGCAGACAGGGAGGTAGAAGTTTTAGGAAGGTAGAGTTCTGGAGATGAGAATGGACTATATGGTGAAGTTTTGGGAGCTGTGGGAGAGGCTAATCAACTTCAGTATCTTACTCTTCTATTATGCCTTTGGAGGGTTGGGCTGCTTCTAAGGTCTCTAGGACTACGTAATATATTTTTGGCTTTCTGAAGTAGGGTAACCCTGCCCAAGGATAGTTATAGGAGAAAAATTAATTCTTGGTGCTCTAGCCTTACCTTTCTGGCCTCTAGTAAGTTTCTCTGCTGTGTAGGAGCGGTGGGAGGTGGTGCTACCTATGAATCTGCCAGGATGTATCAATTACAGCATTTTCTTCTGAAGGAGTAACCTTCAGCTGCTATTTGGAGTATTTTCTTTCTCTTTGTGCTCTGATTTAATTCTAAGGCTATGCAACTAGTAGCTGTAACTAAAAAGTTATTTTTCAGCTTTTGGCTTTTTCCACTTGTGGTTCTATACCTTCTATGTTTTCTTCTACGCTCCAGTCTCATATCATCTGGTTTTCCCTACATGGACAGCCTCTCATTAAATTACAAACTGTCGCTCTAGTATCAACCATGCAGTTTCACCAGGAGCTTGAAGAATGCTGATAATTGTACTCATTTGGTTAAGATCTATATTTTGTTAATGTTCAAAATTCACTCATATGAGAATTTATGCTGTCTTAATTTTTTTTTTATTTGAAACTGAGGCCTTGACATTTGCCATTTTGGACAATGTAATTTTCAACTGCTTCTGAACAGTTTTGTTTACTATTTACTTGTCTTTTGGATATTTTAAGTCCTATCAGTTTTCTATCCTATAACCTGCTTTTATTACTCAAACATCTTGTTAGTCTCTTTGTGGATGATCAGTGCCTTAGAAAATGTAAATATTTCAGAGTCTCTGGATAGATTAAAATCTGCGCCTGCCTAGAAAGTCATACCTAAATCAGCAAAATTAATATTATCTCTTCATATTGTGATTGAGAAATGCCTTTATTCCATTTATATTTCACCTATGTTTCACCTACCTTTGTATTTTAGCTACACCTACATATTTTACCTAGCCTGAGAGTCTGGAGCCTGTTTCATGTCAGAATGCTATGATTCAGAGATATTTGTGAGTCTTGAGGAGAGAGAAGCTCTATAGAATAACTGAGCTGGTGTTCTGAGCTTTGCCTTGGTTTGGCTAAAAGCTACTTGTGTAGCTGGGACATAGAGAGATATGCATGAATGGAATGTTGCATGGTCTAATGTCTTCGCTGTCAATGCATCCAAAAACTTGCAGCTTTACAGAGAAGGATCTTGGAGTCTTGGTGGACACCAAGTTGAACATAGGCCAGCCATGTTCTCTTCTGAGAAAGAATCATAGAATCATAGAATGGTTAGGGTTGGAAGGGACCTTCAAAGGTCTTCTAGTCCAACCCCCCTGGAAAGAGCAGGGACATCCCTGACTAGATCAGGTTGCTCAGAGCCTCATCCAGCATGGCCTTGAATGTTTCCAGGGATGGGGCATCCACCACCTCTCTGGGCAACCTGTTCCAGTGTTCTACAACTCTCATTGTGAAAATTTTTTTCCTAATATCCAATCTAAATCTACCCCCCTCTATTTTAAAACCATTACCCCTAGTCCTGTCACAACAGGCCCTACTGAACAGCCTCTCCCCGTCTTTCTTGTAGGCCCCCTTGAGGTACTGGAAGACCGTTATCAGGTCTCCCCGGAGCCCCTCTTCTCCAGGCTGAACAGCCCCAACTCTCTCAGCCTTTCTTCATAGGAGAGGTGCTCCATCCCTCTTATCATCTCCATGGCCCTCCTCTGGACCTTCTCCAGCTGGTCCATGTCCTTCTTATGTTGGGGGCTCCAGAACTGGACACAGTACTCCAGGTGGGGTCTCACCAGGGCAGAGTAGAGGGGCAGAATCACCTCCCTCAGCCTGCTGGCCACGCTCCTCTTGATGCAGCCCAGGATGCAGTTGGCCTTCTGGGCCACAAGAGAGCATTGCCAGCTTATGTTGAGCTTCTCATCCACCAGCACTCCCAAGTCCTTCTCCTCAGGGCTGCTCTAAGAAGGCTAATTGTATCCTGGGCTGCATTGTGAGTGTTGCCAGCAGGCTGAGGGTGGCAATCCTTCCCCTCTGTTCAGCATTGGTGAGACACACTTGGGCTGCTGTGATCAGTGCTGGGCCCCCCAGTACAAGAGAGAAGTGGACAAGTTGGAGAGAATCCAGCAAAGGGCAGAAAGATGATAAAGGGACTGGAACATCTCTCCTATGAGGAAAGGCTGACAGTGCTGGGACTGTTCAGCGTAGAGAAGAGAGGCTTCAGGGGGTCTTATCAATATGTATAAATACCTGAGGGGAGGGTGCAAAGAGGTCAGAGCCAGGCTCTTTTCAGTGGTGCCCAGTGACAGGACCAGAGGCAATGGGCACAAACTGAAACACAGGAGGTTCCCTCTGAACATCAGGAAACATTTTTTTTTACTCTGAGGGTGTCTAAGCACTGGCACAGGTTGCCCAGGGAAGTTGCGGAGTCTCCATCCCCGGAGATATTCAAAAGCCATCCGGACATCATCCTGGGCAACTGGCTTTAGGTGACCCTTCTTGAGCAGGAGGGCTGGCCCAGATTACCTCCAGAGGTCCCTTCCAACCTCAGCCATCCTGTGAACCTCATGCATTTACTGATCAAAGATGGATTTGTGCTACTTTGCAGCAATAGCACATAACAGGTACAAACCTATTGTTCTTTGTTCTTGTTACAGTTACAGAATCTGTTCCCTTCCCCCAGGACTGAATTAGAGTACACAAGCTATATGTTTGGGATACATATTCTTTTCAGCTGCTTTATATCCATACAAATTTTATTGATATTAATAGGATTTAATCTAAGAAGCGAAGTATAATGAATACAGATTAGCAATTACTAGAAGACCAGTAGATACTTTTCTTCCAGAACATTATGGCTCAGGTTATCAACAGTATTTGAGAATACTAATTTGGTGTCATCATCTTAATATGAATTCCTTTCAGTAAGATAATAGGAAGAATAGAGTTTGTGCAACTTCTTTCAGGCTGTATCAGTGATAAGCCAAGCCTAATGACTTTATCGCACTATATTTAACCTTTTTGTTCCTCATAAACAATTATTATCAGAATAAATTTTTTTTTTGAAACTAGATAAATGGCCTAGCATATTCCTTAGGTAACTGAAATGTTAAAAACGCTATTAACCTAAAAATTGTCTCCTATAATATGCTTCTTGCAATACTATCCTGAAAGGATCTCTCTCTTCTCAGTAACAGAACAGAAAGCTAACTGAATTCAGTGTTTTTCACTTGCTTTAGTGAGTTTCTGATTAGGTTACTAAACCTTTCACCATTCATCTTCCAGCCTGTTTGGACTTCCCTAGCTTTTAAAATGAAAAACAAAACCTCTTTCCTTGCCTCTCCGATGACCTTGTCATACCAGAGATGCTGAAGATAGTAAATTCCACATGAACTAAAAGAAAGCAAATAATTTTCATCTTCTTTTCTGGAAACATTGTTCTTAAATGTACTATTTACTGCACAGAAAATCACTGCAGAATAGGTGTCTTTCTAAGGCAATGTCTATGAACATTTTTTGAAGGTCATCAGAACAAACCAAAGGACATAACATTCAGTGAAATGATATAGTGACACATTTAAAGTGTAGTGTTTATACTGTAATGATCATCTGTACAGAGATTTTGCATGAGTAAGGAGTTGATAGTGACTACGTTGTACATGCTTCATTTTCTGGGAAAAATATTTGTGACTTGATGATTTTCAGACTTTGAACCTTTAAGCTCTAGCAGTGTCATCTTCAAAGATGATGCAGAAAAATTGAAGACTGAGAGTTCCTTTAATAGACTTTGACCAAAATGGTCAAAAAATCAGTGATTTTGTAAAATGTCATCAGTAGATTACACCATTTTAATTAATGTCTGACAAATAGTATCAAAAACCAGTGTTATTAGCAGGCAGTTTTTATTTAGGTTTCTGAGACATTTTGTGTCATGTTTTAAAACTTCACTTTCCCTATTTTAGTGAATCAGAGAGCGAAATGTGGACTTTTTGATTAATTCTTTATTATATAAGCAGTCACAAATGAGTTCTGACAGCTTTTTATTGCCTGGACCTTCAAAAGCATTTAGAAACCTAAAGATCAATGAGAGTTAGATTCCTTAATTAATTTAAAAATAGGAGTGGTATATATTATGCATGTCAGTGTAAAGGTTATTTGACAGAATTTCAGTATATAATTCTCACTTATTTGGGTATGGTAAATGCAGTAATATTTCATTGCTGTCAAAGTTACATGGAGACATACAACCGTAGAACCCTAGAAATCTATTCAGCCTTCAGAATAAATGCGTTTCAGGGAAAATGTGTTACTCAGTGGAATTCCTGTTCTAGAAGAAGAAAGCCACTGTAGGAAAAAAATGTGGATTGAGAAGATTACTCAGCTTAAAAGTATTGTTTTCACATATTCCTTCTGTTACCTCAAATATATTCCAGATTCTATTTAACACAGCCATTTCTAGAATTCTCTGATAATGATCTTAAAGGGACTCTTCTTTCTCTTTTCTGATTAATGCAAATATTAGCAGTAGTTTCATACAATCATTTTCAGAAAGCTTCATTATATTAATTTAGTCCATCTTCTTGTATACCACAGGCTTTAAATTTCATGCATTTATCTTTCTACTGAGCCTAAAGTCTTATTTTGGCCACAGCTGAAGCTGTGGCAGTTCTGTTTTCCACAAGTTATCCTTACTTGATCATGGTCACTAAGAGACGGTATGCGGCTTGGTGAAGCTCACATACCGTCGTTGCATATGGAGTAGTGTTTCAAAAATAAGGAAAATCAGAATATCACTTAAATTTTTTCTTGAACAGAGATAGAATAGAGTAGATCAGGTTGCTGCTGGTGTCCCTGCTCCTTGCAGGGGGGTTGGACTAGATGGCCTTTAAAGGTCCCTTCCAACCCAAACTATTCTATGATTGGGGATTCTATGATCTTCAACCAGATCAGGTTGCTCAGAGCCCCGTCCAGCCTGGCCTTGAATGTTGCCAAGAATGGGGCTTCCACCACCTCCCTGGACAAGCTGTGCCAGTGTTCCACCACCCTCATTGTGAAAAATATTTTCGTTATATCCAGTCTGAATCTACTTCCTTCTACGTTAAAACAATTACCCCTCATCCTATCACAGCAGGCGCCGATAAAGTGTTTCTCCCCATCTTTCTTACAAGCCCCCTTTAGGTACTGGAAAGCTGCTGTAAGGTCTCCCCAGAGCTTTCTCTTCTCCAGACTGAACAGCCTCAACTCTCTTAACCTGTCTTCATAGAAGAGGAGCTCCAGCCCTCTGACCATCTCCATGTCCCTCCTCTGGACTCGCTCTAACAAGTCTGTGTCCTTCCTATGCTGGGTACAATGAAGATACTAAAAATGTCTGAACTAGCACATGGACAACAGAACTGAAATGCAAGTGGGAGGCACATCAATATGCACTATTAACATGGTATTAAACAAGATAACATATATTTAAATACAAATAAATGTGTATATGTAAATATATATGTATTAACATATATATTTCAATATAATTCCATCCAGATCATTTGGTTAAAATTGCCTTATACATGTGTTTCATGCTGAGTGAAGTGTTAAAATCTAACAGAAAGAGTAAATGTCACAAGAGAAAATTTATTCAGACTCTCTTCATTTTTTCTGTTTTTGAGAGATTATTTAAATAGTTGTAAGGATAAATTTAAACTTTCATAAGACTTATTTTTCTGTCTATTTTTATTTCAGGCTAAAGAAATAATCCTGGCTAAGCAAAAAGTATCAGCCTCAATTAAAGATTCTGACTGCAATACACTGCAAAAAGATGCAAGAAGGTAATTCCTTCTTTTCTTTTGCATTAGTTTAAATTTTTGTCCATTTGTTGTTCACATGCCAGAATATATGCTTCTTATTATGTTATTGTTGAAAGTACAAAAATATTGATTTGTATAGAGTGAAACTATGTTTAAAAACTTTAGACTAATGGCCTGTCTGGTGCTGTTCATAAAGTGATCTGCTCCAACAGCAGAGCTGAAAAAGCACATATTTCTGCTGATCAGTTTTCTTCTATCAGCTCATTCAGATTATTAAACTGCTATATACTAAAACAAAATCACCTACTTAGAATTGCCTCTGCAGAGCTCCTTGTTATGTAGCCTAAGTCTGAAAACCATTTAGAAAGCAATGATTTTGAATCTCTCTCATGAATGTATTTTCTTACTGGTATACAGGTTGAGCCAGTGCAGTAATAAATAGGTTCAAAAAGCAATTCTGCAAGGTTCTATAACATAGATCCGTTCTATTAGACATGATGTAAACTCCAGCTCTTGAAATCTTGCAGTTAATGACTGCCAGAAGCAAGAAGATATCAGTGATGCACTATTTTTTATTTTTACTCTTGGCAAGTGTCACTAGCCATTGCTGTCGATAGACGTGGGGGTTGATGGACACTTGGCCTAAGTAAAAGTACTATGATAGATCTTTTAATCATTGCTTTTCCTCTTGCTATAGGGAATTGTATTCATACCAAAAGTTATAGTAACAACAAGGTTTGTTAAGCAGTTACATTTGAAGTGTTGCATTTGTTCCTTTTTTGATTTCATTGTGGTGCATGTTGATGGAAAGTCTAAGCAGTTAGTAAAAAATAGGATTATGGATCATGGGTTTTCTTCTTGATCTCAATACTTAGGACACTGGCAAAATGGCTCTGCTTTTTATTTTTTATTTTTAATGAGGATCAGTCATTCTTTTCTTGAATGACCTTCAAGATAAGAAGATGACAGAGCAACTGCAAGAATTTATTGAGAGAGGGATGGCAGATGCCCCATCCCTGGAAACATTCAAGGCCAGGTTGGACGGGGCTCTGAGCGACCTGATCCAGTTGAAGATGTCCCTGCTCCTTGCAGGGGGGCTGGATTAGATGACCTTTGAAGGTCCCTTCCAGCCCAAACTATTCTATGATTCTATGATTCTAATGAGCCACAAGCACTGCACCCTTTCCTTAGGTAGCAGTGATTACAGCAGTGCACTGTCTTGATTACTGAGTATTTCAAATATTTTTAAAAAGTTCAAGCCAAATGATGGATACTAACTTTGCAAAAGAAAGAGTTCGTTCCCACAAAAGTACAGCTAAAGCTTTAATTACATTACAAGAAATCAGTTAAAAGAAATGTCTTAACTTTTTTCCAGGAGAAAACTAGATCTTCCTTTGTTAGATAACTGACATTATTTCTTTTCCAAATGGATAAACATCAAAAGAGTTGGCAACTGGTGGATTAGGAATATATATTTCCTTGGAACCCTCTGTGTGCTTTCAGTTTTGGCTACACAGTGAATGTTTAAATAGAAGTAATAATAGGGACATGGAAGTGATGGAAGTAATAGTGAGAAATAATGTAAGTAACAAGGGAAATTGAAGTAATAATGGGAAATGGTCCCCTTTCCCACTAACTGATGAACTAAAGATACTCCATGGCATAGAGAAAGTCCAATAATTTGTGTTTGATTTCAATGTAGTTTTAAGTAATTATGAATATGCTTACTGCAGATTTTGAAAGAAAAATACAAATTTTACTGTTAAAATACTACAGGAATACAGAAGTAGGAAAAAAAGTGTTTTGAATTACAGTTCTTACTAAAAATAGTACGTTTTGACCTCTAGTTGGAAAGTCACTGACTAGTCAGATGTTAAAAATTTGCTGAATAGTTGTCTCTTAGATTACAGAAGAACATTCATTACAGTGATTACACTTGACAGTTACAGATGTCTTAGCTAAATGCTGTCAGACATATAATCCGCTAAGCTATAATGTAGTGCTTTAAATCCCTTTAACTCTTGTTAACTATATTACACGATGATACTATCATTACTTCTGCCACGTAAGAGAGATTTCTTCTGTGACTGTATACGAAATTGTATTTCAAACCTTCAAAGAGACAAGTCTCTATGGTAGGAATTTGACATATTAATTTATTTTACTTATAAAGCTGATATTAATATAGTAGCTGAGTATGTCAGTCTTTAATGTAACTGGCTTCACAATTCGTCTGTGAGGTACAGAAGTTGCATTTGCCACAGTTGCATAGATGAAATTCAGATGTAGGTAGGAACTGATTTTTCTGAAGTCGTGCTGGAAATTTTTGGAGTAACAGTTACATAAAGTCTATAATCCTTGTCTCATACCCTCAGCTTTAGACTATTCTTCTTTTAACATGTTGAAAAATAAAAAAATGAAATAAAACTCAAAATGTTTCTAAATGTAAATATCCACACACTTTAATTCCTCCAGTAAAGAAAGAAGGAATATATGGGAGATATGTTTTTCTTTGTTTTATACTAGATATATTTATTTACAGGGGTGGGGAAATACAGCCAGAGAATGGATTAATTTAAAGAGGCAAAGGAACGGAGGAGCAATTTCTAGGGTACTTCACAAAGAAGAATTAAAACCAAATCAACAGGTTCTGGTATATACAGATCTTTTATAATGAAATAAGGAATGTAATGTAGAGGTGATTTCTATTTGAGTAGTTCAAGCATTGCAAATCAGCTATCAGTGTCTTTCTCCTCTTAGGTAAGTAACATTGCACTGATGGACTGAGCCAACAGGACCTATAGAAAATACCATGTAATGCGTTAGATTAGAAATCTGATTTACATTCTACTGGAATCAGTTCTTAGTGGCAGTCTGTAATGTATGGATTTTGGGAGCTGTTTTTTTTCTTTTTTTTTTTTTTTATTTTTCCATCTGGATTCTTAAGGGGACAACACAAGTAAAAAATATGCTACTGGAATGTCTACCACTCTCTGCTGGTACACCCATAAATGCTTTTGAACAGGTTATGTAGTTTCAGCTGAATTTCACTAGTTGAGAGACACATCAAATATAGAAAAATGCCTGTAAGTCATGTTGAACTTGAAGCCAAGAAAACTTGGATGCTTTTAATCACTGTATTGGATTTTAATTCCAACCTTTTTCTAGCAAACGTGTCATCATAAAACTCATTAACAGAAATTCTTTTATCGTTTACAATTTCACAGTGATGAATAAGCGTTAATTTGCTTTCCTTGCAGAACTTCTTATTTTTAATTGAACTTTTTTCCATCTATTAACAAGAAAAGAAAAAAAGACTAATCATTGAAAAAAAGTTTCTACAGTTGTCTCAGTGTTGAGATTAACAGTGTCGCTGAAGATGACATACTGCAAAGCTCTGATTTACTGGATGACCCTGATTTAGCTTGGTTGATTTTGGTGGAGAAGGTGTGCAAAGAACAAATTTGTGGGAGAAATTTGTAGATGTAAGGGTAAGAATCTTTTTCAAGGGAGTATGGTGTCCTGGTGTGGTTTAGCACTTGCCTACAACTAAGCATCACACAGCTGCTCACTAACTCCCCTCACAGTGGGATGGGGGAGAGAATCAAAAGGGTAAAAGTGTGAAAAATTGTGGGTTGAAATAAAAATAATTTTCTAGGTAAAGCAAAAGCCATGCATGCAAACAAAGTAAAACAAGGAATTCATTCACTGCTTCCTATTGGCAGGCAGGTGTTCAGCCATCTCCAGGAAAGTGGGGCTTCATCACGCATAATGGTTACTTGGGAAGACAAGCACCATAACTCCAAGTGGTCACCCCTTCCTTCTTCTTCCTCCAGCTTTTTATTGCTGAGCATGATGTCATATGGTATGGGGTCTAGCTGTCACAACTGTGTCCCCTCCCACTCCTGTGGACCCCCAGCCTACTTGTTGGTGGAGTGGTGTGAGAAGTAGAAAAGGCCTTGACTCTGTGTGAGCACTGCTCAGCGGTAACTAAAACATCCCTGTGTTATCAACACTGTTTCCAGCACAAATCCAAAACACAGCCCCATCCTAGCTACTATGAAGAAAATTAACTCTATCCCAGCCAAAACCAGCACAAGTCCTGATTTGGACTAGTTACATTGTCTGGGAAGGGAGGAATCATAGGAATTGTAATTCAGTTGATTTTTTAACCAGAAAGTGGAGTCAGATATGACTAAGTAACATATTAAAAAGGCTTTTAACTTGAGTTAATCTTAAAGTATAGATTCATTTGCATTCTCATGGAACCTGGAGCTGTTCAGAGTAGAGGGTCTACATCTCTAGCATTTGACTAATGAGGAGAGCAAAAGGTGAGGTGCCTCAGAAGTGATCTGAAAATTAATTTGCACACACAGGCATCTGGTAATCTATAACTGTAATAAGGGCAAGGAGACTTCAGAAATGTGCCCTTCTGGAGAAAAGTATTCTCAAGAATATTGTTCAGCTAACTCTTGATCCCTACAACCTAAAGTAATCTGCAGTTGTCCATATGTGACAAGGACAGAAAACTGAGGGCAGAGAAGTACTTTGAAGTCTCTTTGTAACATTCCATAACTTTGGAAACAAACCTTATTAGAATAAAGTAGGTTTTCAGTGTAAGCTTCCCTAATGTTTAAACATTAGGGATTCACTTTTGGCTGAAAAAATTAATGGTGCTTTTTATTTTTCTGGGTTAATCAAGGAGTGAAAATAAGATGGTACTATAACCAGACCCAGAAATTCAGGGTCAATTTGCATATTGCAGGTGTTGGAGCATATTTCTTGCTGACAGACAAGGTCAGTTTGAAATTTGGTATCTTAAAGTGATTGTGCAAAAGAAGGTAAGGAATGGAACAGTGAAGTTGAACGTGTCACAGGGACTATGATTTTTCTATTTTTTTTGTTTCAGAAAATCATACTAGAAACTTGGATGCTAGTATTATATACATTCTCAGTCTGATGAATCCTATTTGTGAGATGTATTTGTCTTTTAGAACAGGATGACCTAGATATCATCAGCCTTTTATTTATCAGAACTTTTTACCAGTGATTTGTTAGTTCTTCTTGATTGTAGTTTAGTCCTTGAAAAATGATTTTAATTCTACCAGCCATTGTGTATTCATATCTTCCCAATGATCCACTGATGGTGAAGACTCCAGTTATAGCTTCATTTCAGATTACACCTATGTAGGGAGATTTGAAAAGCCTCTTACACAATGAAAGAGGTATTAATATTCCAAGTATTTGTAAAACCGTGATTATTTCTTTAGATTACCTAGTAGATTTTTCTAAGCCTATATTTTCAAAACTTGAGACCAGAGTATGGGAAGTGTCACACATTCACCATCATTTTTTAACATACATAAAAAAAGATTTGTCTTTCTCAAAGCTCTCAAGTAAGAGATAATTCCATATACTGGCATATCTTAATTTTCTTATTCAATAAAAGGATTTATTAGTACTTCTTCTACAATGATAATGATTTTTGTGCTGTTTCATTCACAGTATCAGAAGACTGGAAAAAGTGCCTTTCCAAAGCTGTTGGTTATGACTTGTAAATATCTTTGGAAATTCTGATGCCAGAAAGGAAACTTTTAGTCAAATGTCAGAAACCATTTATTCTGAATCAAATGTATGAGAAATTGTTAGCAATCTAAATTCTTTTGAAATTCAAAAGTTAAACAAGGGAATGTAACTGTCAAATCATTAAATATCAAATATGGGGATAAAGAACTGTGTGAACAAAAGTGTAAACTATCAAAAAATATCAAATGATCAGATATGTGCTCTGTCACATACCAGATTGTTCAGCAGGCTGCTATAGTTATGCAAAAGGGAAGGACTGACCTTCTTTATTATGGAGTCTTTTAATTTTCTTTTTTAAAAGCATTGTTGAACTATGTGGAGATAGAAATAGCCTTTCTAAAGAAAAAAAAAAATGCCAGGAAAAAATAAATTATTTAATCCAGTATTATTTATTTTTGTATGGCATTCTGATCTTTCGACCATAATTTTCCCTTGAGTAGAGAACACTCTACTCACACAGCAGCAGGTAGCAGTGTCAAAACTTGTGAGCTTCTTTTTTTTTAAAAACCTGAAACTGAAATCTTTTGCAAACATTTTGATTTCCAGACATGTGCTATAGCTGGTCCTGCAAGAAGTGTTATTGTTTTTGTCACTGTTGTCTTACCATTTATCATGGAAGAGCTTCAGCAACAAGATTATTTTTATTCTGCTAGGTAGAATTCCATGGAAAAAATGTCAAGATGACCTAAAACTCATTCTTTCTTCCACAAGTTTTAAAGTGTTAGTCTTGACATCATCGATACCCAGCGTCTTTTTGCCTAGATCACATGATGAGAGGAGCAGATTCTCAGCAGATTTATGCGTGGTAGCTGCACTGACTTCAGCATAACTGGGTCTTGTCCTCAGCCAAATACCTGTATCATGGTAGCTGAGATAGTACTATGAAGCTTTACTAAACAAGTGTGGAATATTTGATCATGTGCATATAAGAACATAAAAATCTGCTTCCTTTCTGGAAAAAAAAAATCACCTGTGCTTGATTCTCAGTCTTTCCTATTGTCTGTTGCTAATAGATACTTCTAGATAAGATTTTTTGAGAATGACTGATGCATAGCATCCTTCCGTAGCTTATGTATATTGTTACTTACTACGCTCGCTGTTAATTAATTTCTGGTGTATTGAAGTTTATTCTGCTACTAAGCAATAAGCTATTCAAACTCCATAGAGTTTATTGTATTTTCATGACTAGGAATTTGTACAATTTTAGAGCTATTGAACAAATGTAAAATACCACTACTAATTAAAATACTTCAAATCAAGGAAAATATTTTCTAATGTGTGACAGAAGCACAGGCTGAGGCTAAATAATTTTCATATTTATGCATTTTAGCTTTTTCTGAGATGCTTTAGATTTTTGTTTAGTTATTAGTGATTAGGTTAAGATTTTGGACAGGGTGTGGTCTCTTTGGGATCTCCTCAACAGCTACTGATAAAGTGATTCCAGGTCACAGCACATTTCATAAATTGCACAGGAAACTAAAATGTCTCTTATCTTTTGGGGATGAACATTTTCTAGAACGTTGCCACAAAGTGAATCCACTTTTATTTCATTAAACTGTGTAGTATAAGAAGAAATCTAGCCTTATAAATTGAAGAACATTCAAGGTAAAGAAATAAAAGTTTTCTTGTATCTGTTTTCACAACCTGTAAATTCTCCTGTGAGTAGTTTTTGTTTGTGACACTTTTTGGAAAAGGTTATCCAAATTATTAAAGCAGGGTGTTTCACTGGTCATTTTCTATTCAGCAAAACGATTGAATAATTCCCATAGCACACGAAAAATCTAGTGGCATAAGACTGAAAGAGTTGACTAGGCTGAAGGACTGCCTCTTCTGTTAGTCATGCTTTCCTCAGCATAGCACGGGAGGAGAGGAGGAAAACTCCCATGAATCCGTCTGCATCTCTCCTTCACTGGGACAGAGAACCTGCACACAGACATGGGCTGGGACATCTGCTCAGATCTCACAGAGCCTTGATGGAGAAGCACTGGTGGAATTTGGAAACTGCTTGGCAAAACTCTCTCTATTTTAAGAACGAAAGATGGTGCTTTTTCAGTTAAAAATTTTTAATATACTTTATTTACATATTTTCATTAACTGTTGTCATCAAAGAAATACGTTCCTTCATCTGGTGACTTTGCTACTTTTTTCTTTGCTCTAGTTTTAATGAGCCTTTCTGATCTCCCGGGTAAACACGCAGTTTTGTCACATCTTTGAAGGGTGATGCACTGTCTTTTGTAATGTTGAGCTTAGAACTTTGACCCAAAGTAGCACTCAGTAATAAAGGAAAATTAATATGAAGATGTACAAATTACGTTGGAATTTGCAGAAATTGGAACATCATTGTACAATTAAATCTGCATTTTGCTTTTTTTCATGTAAACAGTTGCAGATTACTTGAAAATAGGCTAGATTTTTCCCATTTAATTGTTGAGTTCTCTATTAAAAAACAACAGAAGCTTTAAATGCTGCAAGACAAAAAGTATAAGAATATTTCAAATCTTTGAACATCACGTGATGTGGATAGGTTGCCTTAACGAGTGGCCCGTATACATTTCTAAGTGTGATTTGAAAGAGTATTCTTAACAGCAATAGAATCTGGAAATTGTGTTATAACTCTGGCCTTTCTTATACTTAATTTTTTTTTTCATAATACAAACATGGTGGGGATTCATATTGCCAAAACATAAGAATTAACTGATAAAAGCAAATAAATTCATAGAATTACATTTTCTCTATAAATAAAAGTATTTATGCTTTCCAAAGATGAATCTGTCACATGGAGATTAATAGACAGAGAGTGTGAAGCAACTGTGTTAAAAATGAACAGAAAGAAAAAAGAATGAAAAAACAATGAGATTTAAAAACCCCTGTTTTACATCAAAAGCCAACCATTTGTAATGTGATACCAGCAATCACCCTGCTCTGATATAAAGCAAACTATAGACGGCAAAATATTAACTTTTGATTTCTGTAGGCTAAGGATTCTTTTGTACAAAATCTGTCAGATTTTGTAGAACTTTTCTGTTTACACTGAGTTTTTTTATAACAATCAAAAACTCTTAATCCTGGTTTAACTGGACTCACTAACAACTCTCACACTGAAGTGAATAGGTTTACAAACAGACATTCAACATAGTTCTGTTATATTTGAAACTGAAATTAAGTTTTTTTCTATTTATTTCCCTCTTGTTTTAGGAGCGGACAAAGTGAGAAATTAGAAGTGGATCCTACTAAATATTCATTCCCCGATGTAACAAAGATAATCCAAGAAAAGGAACGAATTGGACAGGGACCCATTACGCTACAATCAGAGAAGATTACAGAGACTAAGAAGAGTTATGTTGCTTTTGAAAATGATGAAGATGTTCCTCCCTTAATTTGAAACATTCTTAGATAGTTCCTTTATATATAGCATGTATGCTTGTGCTGTTTTCATGACTCTATGTGTAAAGTAAATACAATATAGCTGAAGTTGGAAATATTATAACGTTTCTTATCAATAACTTTATTATGTCTGTGTTTTCTGTGGTGTTTTCTGTTTGTATATTGCTATATAAATTCTTTTTTTCTAGATGGTTTACTTAGTAAGTCTCAAATCATAATGGGAGCCATATAAGGCAGGCACTGTCGTTTTTCAGAGAATTTACTGTCTAGCTTGAATGATGACATATTGCTGCAGAAAAAGAGAGAAGGAAGGAAGAAAGCACTTGTAACAAGATTTATGATTGTTCTCACTAAACTGAAGATAGCGAAAATCTCTGTGTATTCCTTCAGTGTTTTCTTTTTCATGGACAACAATAAAAGAAAACTATGTGTTCTGGGAGTAAGAAACATTGCTGTAACGTACCATACATCAGTGAATTTTCCAGCATAATACAGAGCTCCTGGATTCTGGAGCTGGTATAATAATGCCACTTTTAGAAGATTTTGGGAGAGGATAATGCTGAACATAGTATCTCAGACATGGCACTATGGGGAATCTGGGAGAAATCGTCCAGACCTTCTTGTACTTCTTCATGCAGCTACTCTAAACTATTCCATCTTGTTCAGGATCCCCTAAAAATATCAAGCCTAAATTTTGACTGTTGGATGAAATAAGGTTGAGCAGTTGTAACAGGATGAGCTGCCCCTTCCCTACCTTCCGGTCCCTTTTTAGCAACCAGAGATTCCATTATAGTATTTTTTCCCTCAGCTTCTGGATTGCCCCATGAGTGAAGCAGTCAGCATCAAAGAATAAATATATACTGGGTTACATTAGAAAATTATTGCAATTTGGCAAGACCAAATTTATTTTGTTTTTCTTTGCCTGGTTTCCTGAGAAAACAAGACTCCTGTCATTCTTATCTCAACTCTGGTTTTGAATGCCATTTCTGTAATTTTCACCCTGTTTGTTGGATGAGAAAGGTCACATAAGTACTCAGCTCCTCTAAATACAGTGAAAACTGTCCCTGAGTAGTAAAAAGGGATTGTCTTGATGCAACTGCTGTTGGGAAGAGAGACCTCAGCCATTAGGTGTTCTGACAGTAGCCACTCAGCTAATCAACGTGTTGGTATCTGAACTCTTTGTGTATATTATCATTCTTGCCTAGACAGTAGTTAAAGAAAGTAGGAGTCATGATGGTAGGGCTCTGGGAACCTGGGAGAAAGCTGAGGAGAGTGTGGGAAGTATTTAGGAAATGTGGTTAGACCTTGAGTTACTATGGAAGCAAAAGGTGGATACTGAGAAGACAGTGGAATTTTGCAGAGGGAGGGTCTCAGCAAATATTTTTGAGTTGGGTGGTTGTTGAAATGAGGAATATGTAGCGGACATATGACATAAAACCATAGGAAATCAGGCTTGGTTGACTCTGATGTCTACAAAACAGTTAGTTTAAGGATATATATGTGCTTAAATGTCTATTTTGACCTTCTGGTTGGGCAGCAAGTATCCAATACTATAGTAAAAAAAAAAGATACCTTTGGTTTTTTATCAATTTTAAGGTCACTATTATTTCAAAGAAAAACTCCAACAACAAAAAAAAACCCAAATTGAGTGACCTGCATTACTTTGCTAATGGATTTGAACCTGATTTTCCGTAAAGGAAGACTTCATTTGTCTTGTTTTCATCCTTAAGGTATAAAATTAATAAGCTGCATTGATAACTGAATCACTAAAACTCCACTTAAAATTTGTTGTTTAAGTAGCAGTCCAAGTTCAGATAGTGCCCATAATATTCCTCAGCACATAGTCAAGTTCATGACACAGTCTTTGAAGGTGCTGTATACCTACTTGTGAAAAACATCGTACAAAAAAAAAATCAGCAGTTAGAAAGAAAACATTGCTATTAAATTCTGGGATTTTTTAGCCTCTCTAAAGTGCTTTATGATTCTCCACAGATGTTTAATGTAAGATGAAGAGAAATAGTCTTTCTTAAAATGTGCTGATGAAAAGCAGAATATATCCATTAACTTAGGCTGATGGGTTGAACTGCTGCATTTTCTTTGGTTGCAATTTGAAATGGGTATAGGATATAAAAAAATAAGTTTCATACTGCTGCATACACTGAGAGATTAAAAGAAAATTTATATATCACAAAAACATAACCAAAGTTGAATTTGGGCATAATCTGGTCTATTGTAATATTAGCTTGGATTTCTCTTTTCCCATCTTGTACATTGACTTGATTTTTCCAATTCCAGAAGAAATTCTTCCATTATATAAACGTCTCAGCCCTGAAATCTACTTAATCATCTCCACTCTGCTAAATGGATTATAAAAACTTCAACTTCTTTTGCAATATATCCCTATTCACTATAAATTCTTAATCACGCTGGCTAACTATGGAAAAGATAGTATGATGTTTTATGTCTTGATGTCACTGAATCTGCCTGTAAGGATGAGTATGGGTCATTTTCTGGATGGCACATCAAAATGTCTACATTTGAGATTGTACTGGGTGTCCGTGTCGAGGCTTTGGCAGTGGGGCTGCGGGGTGGCCTCTGCGAGGAGAGGCCGGGGCTGCCCCAGGCCAAACACAGCCGGTCCCAGCCGGCTCCAACAGCCCCTCCACCACAGGACACAGCTGAGCCCCTCAGCCAAGCTGGGGGTGCCGGGAGAGGGGAAAACCGGTTTGGGAAAGGGCCCAAGGCAGCAGAGGCAGAGGAGGAGGAAGGCAAGGAGGGAGCAGCAGCAGAGGGACCCTGAGGGCGCAGGAGGAGGAGGGCAGAGGTGCTGCAGGCCAGGAGCAGGGATCCCCTGCAGCCCTGCAGAGACCCCACTGGAGCAAAGAGCCAGCCTGCAGCCCAGGGAGGGCCCGGGGGTCCTAAAAGTTGCTGCTATTTTATGTAACCGTATAGCCGTAGTAGGAAAACAGGCAACAGATAATGTAATTTTTAGCAGTCAGATGGGCAGTTTATGTCTTGATTCCTTTCAAGTCTGCTTGCTTTTTTTTGTGTGTGTAAGTATAAATTTTGCTGACCTTGGGATAGGTGAAAAGGAAAGACTCCACAACTTTTGAAGATAAAAATCAGTAGATTTTGTCAGCAGAGTCAAAAATTTGGTTCCTGTTGATTGCTATGGGGATTTTCTGATGTTTCTAAAAGGTGAACACTTTGAAAGGCCTTCCTCTTTTCCTTCATTGCTTATTTCTGAAGATCTTGTAGGGACAATGCACCTTTCAGAAATTCAGCCGGTTTGGATGAACCTGTCAAGAGCTTCAGGAGGTTGTGGAAAACAGGCATCCATACAGCCCAGTCATATACAATTATTTTTTTTTTTTCCTAAGCACAGAGCTATAAAATTTTACCTCTACTGTCAAACTAAAGGAAAACCAATGGAGTCTTTCCCTATTCCAACTCAGTTCTCTTTTTCATCCTATTTCTAATGGATAGATAATGCTCTTTTTTTGGGGGAGAAAAAAAGTTTATTGAGCTACAGTTACATCTCATAGAATCATAGAATTATAGAATGTTTTGCGTTGGAAGGGACCTTCAAAGGTCATCTAGTCCAATCTCCCTGCAAGAAGCCGGGACATCCCCGACTAGATCAGGTTGCTCAGAGCAACTTCTCATCGGAGAAGTAATAGCAGGTGCCAAAATATACTTGCAACTACTGAGGAAAGAGTTGTTTTACATGGTACCATAATCTTGGGATCCAATTTGAAAATGGAGTATGGTCTGAGAATCAGCTTCAACAAAATTCTCAATGTTTGTGTGCTCTGTGGAGAATACAAGCAGAGGTTGATCGCAGAGGTTGATCACAGAGGAACGAAGTGTGCAAGTACAAGATGATACCAGTGGCCCACAAGAGCACAAACACGCACCAGCAAGTATCAATTACTGATTGTAATGCAACTTAGAGAAAAGAAGACATAAGAAAGAGGACAAAGAACATACAGCCAACGTAGATAAAATATCCCCTGTACAGTGAAAATGCAAAGAAGATGACAAAAGGAATAGAAGAGAGTCACAGCCCCCACAAGAAAAAGGAAGAGTGAAGAAGAATTTTCTCCCCCAGTTAAGGACATGACATCTGATCAAAGCCATTGCACATCTGTAGCCCATTGCTCCTACATACAGCAGAAAAAAAGTTCTGCTTTTTGATTTGCCACTTGCCTCATTCTGCCACTGCAGACTCAGCAGTTGTATACACGGCATTATCTCTTACTGTGTAATTGGGTTAAGCAGATTAAAATTTCAGAGTGCACTGCGTGCGTGTGTGTGCGTATTGCGACATTTCACCTCTAACTAGCTGACTGGGTGAATTTAAGCAGCATGCAGTGGGTGGATCTATTCGTCATCCAGTAGACAGGAGATGGATGGGGTTAATGACAAATTCTAGCAGCATTGAGAGGAAAGAGGATGTACAATGGTTCAGGAAGGCCCTTGGATTTCCCACAAAATCTTTCCCTTGCTCTAAAACTGGGCGACAGGATGTAAGATTTGGATTTGCACAGTCAGCACAGGAGAGTTTTGTTGCTGATGCATAAGACAGAAGGAGTCCAGTTCCTCACAGAGATAAGTTGATTCAGGTGGGTAAAAAAAAATCCAAAAAGCAGAAAAGGATGTGTTACACCATTACAGTGTAAAGCTATACTGCACTTACAATTACAGCTGTATTGCAGAACAACATGCACTGAAATAGCAAAGCTTGATTCAAAACTGCCTTTTATCTTACAGTCTTGGATTCTGAGTGTGACTATTTGAATGTACCTGTGATATCTGAATGTAATGAAATTACCCGGTATGGGTAACAGTACTGGACATGCAAAATGTGCTTTCCCACTGTGTGTTTCAAATGATACTTCCCATAAGGGCAAGCTGGTGTGTAATAAATGCATTTCTTACTGGTTTATGAATAGTGAAAGTAAGTCATAGGTAACACGAGCATTGTTCTTTTTCTGAAGAGTTGCTAAAGACCAGATGTTAGCTGTCAAAGCTAGACTGTGTTTGTAACTGTAACTTCACCCAGACAAATTCAGACAGAATCACAGAATGTAGCATGTTGAAGCTTACTGTTCTCATTCACACTACCCGAGCAACACTGACTTAGTGTACAACCATGTCCTTCCACCTCTGATACACCCAGGCTCAGAGAAGCTGAACACTGGGAAAGCAACATATAAATTAATAAGGGCATAAGGTACAAAATAATTTAGAAAACAGAGCTTTCTCCGAGTGTGACATTTTATGTTTTACGTTTTAAAAAGCAGAAATGATCAAGTAGATTACTAGCAGCAATAGTGCTGCTGTTGGTTGCACAGTCGTGCACTGGAACTATCTAATAGTTAACTGGGATCTATCTGAGCTAGGTTTTGTACAAACTGTTCCTGCACCAAACCTGTCCCAGTCAAAACATCATGAGAACCACAGAGTACATCAGGCCTCAAAACTTCTTGATGTATTGGTTTCAGAGTCACCATGAGTTAGCTAAGCTGTTTTTAAAACTTGTTGAAATTAGGAGAAGGAAGGGAAATAATGTCCCTCACTGACCCAGCCACTGGAGATGTTACTTCTGTTTCTTGTTTCCTTTAACATAAAGTCAGTTAGACAGACTGAACATAGTCTATTCTGTCTTACAAGCCCTTCATATAGATAGCAACAACCATGCTCTCCACAGAGCAGAATTGTTAACAGAAAGCTTCCACGAGAGCCATACATTTACTTAAAGAAAGTCTGCTCCTACAGCCTCTCTATAGAAAAGCCCTGACTTGGTGGGAGTTGACCAGGGGTGAAGAGTCAAAATTCCATTCATTTAAGGAGATGGTACAGTACAAGACCAGCCCTCTACTTTGTCTAGATGTTATCATAATAGTTTGCCCTTGGATGAGTACAGATCTGCACACAGTGGCAATTTTTCCATATAGGGCACTGTATGGAGGTATGTCAACCTGTAGGAGATTTTTCTCCTATTTGACAACAGCTTTTCTAGAATGAAGCATAGAAAAATCATAACCAATTCCACAATGGGAGTTGTACTGCTGTTACTGGGAATACAACTTTCAGTTTCAGTAAATGTAAACATCCTCAGCCTTAGTATCTGGGGAAAAAAAATCTGAAGTTCTAGTATGTATCGTATGAACAGAAGCACTTAAAAGCTCCGTGGCTCTAAACTGTAGTTTCTGTTTTTCTCAGAAACTTCACAGAAAATATGTGTGTAGAAGAGGAGACTGGTGAACATTTGGTTAGAAAGATGTGAGCTGTGGCTATGCTTTGACCCTTGTTTTTGTGCTTTCAGTACTAACCATCTGCAAGTCTACCAGCAGCATAATTGCGCCTGTTTTACAGTGTACATAAATTAGTGTTGGCTCCTTTGGTTTTGCAACCAGGCAGGCAGCCATCTGACTTTTTAATTAAGGATTTCACTGAGATTGATAATAAAGTTCTGATATGCTTCCATATTTAAATAAAAGTGCATCAGCAGTATAAAATTTTCAAAGGGAAAACATCCACAGAGGTTTATCAGTCACCTATGAAGTATAACTGAAGAGAAGCATGACATCAGCTAATGAAAGAAACCCAAGCTGTCTCATTTTCCTGCACAGACCTCCATTCTGCAGTGGAAATCCTCTGTGGAATAAAGTCTGTTTTTAAAACTCATTTTATTTACCATTAAGCTGATACTTTGTATTGGACTTCCAAACATTTAAAGATGCTGATAACCTGCATTTTCAGAATTTCCTGTGTGCTTATCCTCAGCATCTTGTTGCAGATTCAGATATTTAAATGCTTAAAAGACCAAAATCACCCTCCCTTATGTCTATAGTAAAAGCTGTATTTTTCTCACTAATACTATTTTTCATTATTCTAAATAAAAATATATGTCTGTTTAAATTTATGCTTATGCTTTAGCTCTATCTGGCAATTCATGCACGAAACTAAGTCACTGCCAAGCATTCTTCAAACTTTTCTGAGTGTATCTCCAGTATAGATCTATAGTATTTTAGATCAATCAGTTAAACTTCTTTGGTTTCCTTCCCACAAATCTTAAGATTCAGTCCGAACATTCTCAAAGTGGTAGTGAAGTGTCAAAGGCTCCCAAGACATGTTAGCGTGCACCTTATAGATGTGAACATGTAGTCAGATTATTCTGTGCTCACTGTGCTGGGGTGATTTATGTGGGGCTGAAAGTAATTTCTCACACTTTATCAACTGTGATGAGACATGTAATTACAGGGCTGTGATCTGTAAAGCAAATTCTCCCTCTTTATCGGTGTTTGACAGGGGATGCTTAACAACCTGGTTAATCAAAACCAGATTATACTGCTAGAATTAATGAGGCATTGAAAGGGTTTAATGACTGATGAAAGCTTTTGAAAGCCTGTTCCAAAGGGATTACTTAGTGTAATACTTCCTTGTAAGTAGTAGAGAAATGTTTGGCGTGGAAATCGTAGTTATTCAGTCACGTGAATTTCCCTGGGTCAACTCAACCCTGGTGTCTCATCATTGAAAATCTTAGATCTAGTTCATGTTCTTCTGATAGACAAAAATGTTCTTTCTTCTTTACCGTTGGATTAGTTCAGGATTCGGTGTAGAGGATTCAAGGACAGTTGGCAAAAATGACCATTTAAATCAGCTTGAGACTGAAGTAGAAGAGACTTCATTATAGAGAATAAACTGAATATAATATCTGAATCACAAGATTAAAGCAAATTACTACATGTAGCTAGAGACAGAGAAGTCTGCCTTTTATATGAGGTACTGAATTAGTTTCAGCACCTGCTAGCTCTTGAGATATCAGACCTTAAATTTATCACTGGGCCCTTGAATCAGGGGGAAAAAGTGTACTTTGGTCAGATAGACTGAGATTCCAGGTTTCCCTCATTGGCTGCAAATACTTTGTATGGTATTCTTTGACCTGGAGTTTTTCTCAGATTGGGAAAGAGGATCCAAATAGTTGTTCTGTCTGTCCAAGCAATGAACACCTGGGTATGAACACAAGTTAAATGTTCTTCTCACTGCCTGTGCTGCAAAGTTGTCCCACTGCTTCTCTGCTTCCTTGTGCATCCTGGGGCATGACAATGGTTTTTTTTACGTGATTCTAGGAATCTATTGTCTGACATTGCAAACACGGGCACAGCAAATGGTGACAAGCAGGAGACCTTTTGAAAGTACCGTCCACTTCAGAACTAAAACAGACTCCACCAGTCCATTTCCAGGCTACTGTTGATTGTGAATGTGTGCTGGTTTGTATTACGCTGGTTTTAGAGTTCTCATTTTATGTCCATAAGAACTTGCCATTTGTTGTTGCCAAAGGATTTTGAGTAAACATCTTGATCTGCAAAGTAACTCTTAAATTGTTCACATAGCATGGTTTATTGTCAGGATTAGAGTTACTTCGCAATAAGAAATCCCCAACACTCAGATCCACAGGTCCTTTGCTCCAGGACCCCACACTTCATACCCTGAAGTTTCCCAGAAAGATCTGAGCTTTACTGTTTTATTTAGTCTCTACTAGCTTCCTGAGGAGGCCTGGAAGCTTCCCACACATAGCTCAGCATCATTGATATTGAAATTCTTGGTAAATCAAGAGTCAAAAGTGGGAAAAGATATCCTCATCTTTTGGTGAGCACATGAAGAATCTTACATAAAGTGACATATCTCAGTCACTCACTCCAACAGTGACAGAGTTGAGGTTATAATTCAGAAGCCCATCACTTAAAGACAGGAGGCATGAATGCACTGATAAATTTATTATGCCATTGCCCACAGCTGTAGGTGTAAGGAAGGCCAGATGAAGCCAAATCACAAGTCCTTTTAGCCCAAAATGTGGCTCTGTACCAAGCAGGACATTTCATAGATCAGCAAAATGCAGCAAGTGGCAACGTACCCACCGCTCTGGAGGGCTGTGTGTGACTGTCCCTCCACGCATGCTCACCCTTTATGTGAGGGAAGACTGAGGCTGTGGTTCTCTTGCATGATCCAGCCTAGCCCAGTCTGTTCCCCCTCAGTTTGGGGGAGACAAAATTCAATTCTGCATACCCTACTGGGAAGTATTGACCCTGTTCTGTATAAGAAATACTGAAAATAGTGATCTTTCCCTGATACAATCTCAGACAGTCAGCAACTGTAGGATATCCTGACCTATGGGCTAGCATGTAATTATCTTTGATGAAACCCTTCTCTGTGAATCTATGTAGTCATTATTTCCCACTAACTACGCTTATAAACCTCCTTTTTGTATCCTGTGGTTACAAGCTTCATGCTTTAATTATGCATCTTGTAAATATTGGTCTTTGTTTATTTTAAGCCTATCAACATTTACTTGGGGATTTCTAGTTCCTTTGATTCTTCCTGTCTTTCTCAGAACCTTGTCTACTTCTATTACATCCAAGAATGACCAGGACAATATATAAGAAGTGAGTGGTCTGTGGTTTTACACAACAGCATGTTATCTCTCACTTTCCTACAGTTTCTTAATGGTCTCTTATCTTTTGAATACTGCCAAGCACTGAGCCCAAGTATTTATAAAACTACCTAGAGGGAGCTCAAATTTCATTTCCTGAGTTTCCATAGCTAGATGAGAATCTGCCACTATGTACTGACAGATCAAGCTGGTTTAGGTAGATTTATTTTTCCCTTTTGTATTTAGAGACATTGAACTATTTTTTTCATTCAATCACTCAACCACTTGGGATTTTCAGAAATTTTTGCGCTCTTCTAAGGCAGTTTGAGATATGACTGCTGCAAGTCATTTTATCACCTCAAAATTTGTCTTGGTGAGTACTATGATCTCATTATTCATCTCTTTTTCTGGACTGCTTGAGAAGATGTTGAGCAGCTCAGCTTTGAGCACAGGTCTCTCTGGGGATCCGCAGATAATCCTCCTCCATTGTGAAAACTGACCATTTGTTCCTACGGTTTCCTGTCTTTAAGAAATTCTTAATCCTTGAGATGACCTTCCTTCTTATGCCATGACAGCTTAGTTCCCTTCCTAATCTTTCAACCTTCTCAAAAGCTTTTTGAAAAACTGAGTGCATTGTATCAACTAGAATATCTTTTTCCACATGCTCACTAAAAATATTTCTATTTAAGTTGAAATATTGATAATAAGACTTTCAAGTGATTAGTGATTTCAGTTGCTTCCAATTTTAGTGTCTAATCTGAGATGCCTTTAGAGGGCAGTGATTTTTCAGTTTTTCAATAAGTGCTGAGACCCTACCTTTAGTCATTCCCTTGGAGGAGTTTAAGCTTGAACATACAGGATCATCAGTTCCTGCTTAAAAGCTTAGTTTACCTAAGTGGAAATACACATACAGAAAATAGAATACAGTGACATTCCTGATTATGCTGAGGACAGAATCTGATCACTAAATAAAATGGCAAGGAATTTAAAAACACATGTCCCCCAAAGAGCACAAAATACACATTTCTTACTTCCCATCCAATTTTTGACAAATTACATATGTTAAATACACAAGAGTTTTTTCCTATGCAGGCAGATCAGATGAAAAAAGTTACTATTGCTTGTAGAGAAAGTAGAGGAGTAAGCTAGAATCCTCCCCCATTCTGGGCTGGAGTTCAGGAGGATGCAGAACATGCTGAGATGCCAAAGGCACCAAAGTGCAAAACCCTTCAAGTACTTTTGTCCGTGTCACTTGCTGGCAGTAAATTGCTGGGACCGTTGCAGGCAGGTGTCAGGCACCTGCCATCTTCACTTCCACAGCAATCTGATTGTAAAATGTTTTTTAAAAATATCATTTTGGATATTTTGGAAGGTCATTCCAGCCACAAAGTTCTCCAACAGCTAGCAGTGCAAATTTTTACTTTTACCTTTAGAAACCCATTTCCAAATTCCTCTTTAAATTCTTTTCAAAGGTAATGAACTCTTATTCCACACTAGAGCTGGAAAGAGCTGAATGTTCTCTTGTTCCATTTCGACTCGAAAGAACATACCATTTGCATGTCTATAGTCCTTAGTAGATCCACTTTTTGCATCATCTGCATGCCTTTGACTGTATGACAATTAACAAATTAGTATCTGCATATGATGTATCTTTCTGGGAAACAGTAAGAGGTTGGTGAGAAGCTTTACCATATTCATCACATTCATTAGCATTTCAGGGAGAAGAAATTGCAGTGGCTGCACTAAATTTATTACTGCACTCTGTCAGGGGATTCAGACCTTGACAGTTTACCCTTGGAAATTCTGATAGTGTAATAAAGAAATATGGTGGACCATAAGAAATGCAAGAGTTTTTCAGGCCTCAGTCAAGAAACTTGTTGTGAATTCCATTGTAAAGAATTTCGGAGTGAAGCATGACTTGAGAGTCTAAATATAGTCTTTCAAATGGCAGTAGTGAACACATCAATGAACCTGAGATCATCAGTCAGGACACAGAGTTGTGATCTGAATACGGGATTTGCAAACAAGCGCTGATCCTTCTTCCACTAAATCCTTATGAACTTGTGTAATTTTTATTGATCTCCTCCGCCACTTTGGCATTTCAAGACAAGAAAGGCTGTGCAGTAAAGAATCCAGCTGCATATCCGTGCGTAAGTGTTGAATCCTTGGAAACAAGGACTAACAGGTATTCTTACAGCACCTATGCGTGTAAATTCAACCATGCACCACTGACTGGTGCTAAGGGTGTATGTGTCAAACCCCACACAAGTGGGACGATAAGAATAGAATAGAATAGAACAGAATGGGATAGAATATTCCGTTTGGAAGGGACCTAAAACAATCATCTGCCTGATGGTCAGTTCAACTGCCTGACCAACTCAGGGCTGATCAAAAGTCAAAGCATGTTGTTAAGGGCATTGTCCAAATGCCTATTAAACACTGACAGGCTCAGGGCATTGACCACCTCTCTAGGAAGCCTGTTCTAGTGTTTGACCACCCTCTTGGTAAAGAAATGCTTCCTAATGTCCAGTCTAAACCTCCCCTGGCACGGTTTTGAACTGTTCCCATAAGACCTGTCACTGGATACCAGGGAGAAGACACCAGCACCTCCCTCTCCACTTCCCCTCCTCAGGAAGCTGTAGAGAGCAATGAGGTCACCCCTCAACCTCTTTTTCTCCAAACTAGACAAACCCAAAGTCCTTAGTGGCTCCTCATAGGACATGCTTTCCAGCCCTGTCACCAGCTTTCTTGCCCTTCCCCGGACACGAAGGAAGAGGACCTTAACTCCCGTTCACAGATTTGCATAGAGTTTAACTGAGGACAGAATCATAGAATCATAGAATCACATGGTTGGATGGGACCTATAAGATCATCTAGTCCAACCGTCTTCCCACAACCATTGCTGCCACAGCTACTAAACCATATCTTGTAGCTTCTCATCAAGCCACCTCTTGAACACTGCCAGGGATGGCGACTCCACCACCTCCCTGGGCAGGCCATTCCAGTG
>JAAGAY010137831.1:0-72716 GCA_011801015.1 Ardeotis arabs | reverse complement strand
ACAGTCCTTCACGAAACTGCTCCGGCGTAGGTCATCTCTTCCACGGAGTGTAGTCTCTCCAGAACGGCTGCCCCAGCGGGCCCTCCTCGGGCCACAGCTGCCTTCAGGCATCCACCTCCCCCGATGTGGGGTCCTTCACGGTCTCCAAGTGGATCTCTGCTCCTCCGTGGACCTCCATGGGCTGCAGGGGGACAACCCGCTCCACCATGGTCATCACCACAGGCTGCAGGGGAATCTTGGCCAGGAGCCGCATTACTCCTCCCTCTCCTTCTGAACTGACCTTGGTGTCTGCAGCTGTTTCTCTCACAAGAAAAAGTTCGTTCTTCACAACAGGCTGGCAGACGCCTCTCAGGATCTTTTCACATCATCCATCTCATCTCCTCTCCACTTCTTGCAGCCGGGCCGGGCTGAGTTGGGCCCAGTCGGCCACCTGGTGAGAGGCCAGAGGGTGAGGCCTGCAAGGCCCATGAGGCCTGCGCCTCCCCCTCTGAGCCTCTGCCCCGGCTCAGTTTCTTCACATCTTGTCTTCTCTTTTTTTTTTTTCTGATTTCTCCTTCTTAAATACGTTATCGCAGAGGCGTTATCACAGGACATTCTGCTACCAATTGGCTCGGCTTTGGCCAGCAGCACGTCCGCCCTAGGCCCGGCCGAGTCCACTAAACAAAGGGGAGCGACTTCTAGCAGTTTCCTACAGAAGCTTCCACCTTAGGCCCCCCCTCACTAAACAAAACCACAACAAGTATTTTCTTGCTTGTAGTTTGGCATGTTAGTATTATTTGTGCCTTGTTTAATGAGAATAGGTATTAACTCAGAGACACATCTGTTCTCTTTGAAAAGTTCTGTAATTAGAGTCTGCGCCAGTTGCCACATTGACCTGAGCTTTCTCTTTCAGGAAAGAGTCTGTTGTTCAATAATGATTTCTGTGTGGTTGCCTGACTACTCTATAGTAAGTGATGCGTTACAGAGAACCTTGCTACAGGTCCTTTTGTGAAGTAAAGTAGTACTGGTTTTTCTGTTCCAGAGATTGGAAACTGAGGCATAGACAATTTGGTTGGTTCAATATCACAGAGGTTGTGTTTGAAAAATGAAACTTGAGATGAATTGCTATGTATCATTGATACTAAGCAACCTTCGTTCCTCTCTCAAGTTTCTGTAGTCAGTAGTGCAGAAATCAGATTAAGATCCATCTGCCTCAAAAAGTTGATGACTTTGAAGATGAAATTCAGAAGCCAGGGGAACAGTGGTTGCAAAGAGGAGTGATAATTGTCCTAACACTGGCTGTAGTGTTTTTGTCTGCTTACTCATCTAGAGCTCTGATACTCTTTTGCTGCTTGGCTGCAGTTAGGTGTCAGGGCTTCAGCAGCAACAGAAAAGAGAGTGAAACTACGGTGTACTCATTGCTAATTCAGCCTGTCATCATCACCACTACTAGCATTAACTTCTGCACAGGTGACAGCAGTCTTTTTAGTTAAGAAGTTGGAAGCTAGAATGGCTGAGGGCATATCCCAAATTATCTCACCTACCAGAGAGATTTCAGGGACAGGTTTGTGATATGGTTTAGAACTTCATTATCCTTTCTGGAGCCCAGCATGGAAGCCCAGGGTTTTTTTGCAAGACAGCTGTGACACTGCATGTACCTTGCTTCTGCTAGTTATGTCCAGATAAACTGTTTTTGGTTGCAGGTTATCTCTCGTTTTTTTACATGCAACAATAGCTATTCAGGGATTCATTCAGAATGCAGTTTTTTGAGCAAGCTATTGAATCAAATAAGGTGAGGGAAGTCAGAAGTGGGGGAGATGGGTTCCAACTGCATGAAGTCTCTGCAGCCTGCCTACTGAGATTGTTGTCCCATCTATAAACTGGCATGGTAATCCCAAGGTCAGAGATGACCTTATGTTGTCATGCACATCTGGGGAAGAAAAGAGTGGCTTCAGGGCTTGCATGTGAGGATGCAGACACGCATGGTGCTGGAGGAGGGATATGACCCCTCAGTGCAAATGGGAGAGCTTGCATCGGCCCCTTGACATTGCCTGTTCCAGAGTGGAGCAGATCTGGGACTAACTGATAACAGCAAATCAGCTGTTGGTGTGTTTTGAATCAATATTACATGCTGTCGGTGGGGCACAAGGAAAGTTAAAATGCCCCTAATAGTTGGCTTGGAGAGTAGCTTTCAATATTCTTTAGCGCCATCAGTGGCACTCAGGTACTCTTTGTCCATTAAGTGAGCAGTGCATGTCAGCTGCAGGGCTGTTACATTGCCTGCTTTGTCATTATCAACTGCAAAGACTGTTCTAGCTTTGGGGTATATTGTCAGGTTGTAGGATGCCCAGGAGAGTTTGTGTTTTCATTCACAGTAAAAATGAAACATTTACCCTTTGTAATGGTGGGAATTGTTTCAGTCCCTGACATTCCTCTCTCCCCTTCACGTTCTGTCTTCTCCATCTGCATTTGGGAGGACTTCTTCCTCCTGCTTCCATCTGCTTCCTTCAGAAGGTCCAGCTCACATCTTTACTTCCTTTTATATTTATGCAAATGTACTTTCTTATAAATTATGTGTTATTGTGAAAATATTTATACATGTGCACGCACTTTTTTTGACATTTGAGCCTTTTGGTACTTTCAGAGACCTGTGAGAATAATGGGATAAGCACATCAGCATTTTTCTAAGTATGATCAGTTAAGGAAACACTGAACAACAGTATTTAAATTGATATTGGATTCTAGCACTAATTCAGTAATGGAGTAATCCGCTTCGCTCAGGACTGATATTGAGCCTGCATGGAAATCCAGTAAGACAATACTGCTCTAGTGAATGTTTTACTTACATTTCTGAGAGCTACCAACAAGACTTTTTAAAAAATCAAGCCATGGAGTAAATTTAAAGATGTCAGATGTGACAATGCTTACATGCTGAGTATGCAGTGTTCTACATATTCTGAATACAGAGATGAATCACAAATCTGCTGGGAAATCCAACTCTTGAAGAAAGGGATTTCTCTTACAAGCTTTAGGTCTGCTGCTTTTCCAAGAAAGAGGGGCTAACACCTGAAGCAGTATCAGTGTTGCTATGTAGATAAGATAGGCTGAAGCAGCCCATCTCCCATATACAAAGAAGGCATTTTGAATACCTATACTATACCATTCACGTTAGTGCTGCTGTTTCACATTTTTCAGCTTTGATGTGGTTTTTTTTACCTCATCAGGCATAACACAAAGTTGGGAAAACCTGGAAAATAGCTGCTAGGCTAGAGAGAATGAGGAGATAAGAAGCAAGAATGTGTATATTGGAGGACTTTTCCAGGTCTTGAGTCAAAATGTTGAGCTCTGTTTCACACTTTGAATTTGAAAGGTAGCAAATGCAATGAAGTATTTCCCTGAGAGAACAACCACAGAGTGAAGCAGGAGATGCATCTTTTTGAGTTGATGTTTTCACAAGATGTGCTGTACTTTCCTAATAACAGTCTGGTAGCTTCACAGAAGTATTAAAAAGGAGTGAAGATGAAAATGCACCTTCAATTATTTCAGGCTTGCAACAGAGTGTCCTCTTCTATCAATGGTTGTTATTAAGGGAAAAACAATTAAATTCTGAGGATAAGTTTGTTGAAGGCTTTGAATTTATTTAGTCATTTCGTTCTTTTTGAAAATAAATCCTTCTTTGGTGATGTCAAATATATTCCTAGTAGCCAGTTTGTTTTTACTCTACCGATTTTCCCCTGTTGCTTCCTACCAGCATGCAGCTGGTGGTAGTTTTAAACTGGTGAATTGATATTTGAAGATAAGAAGGCAAGTTGGATTTTTGAAACTAGTAATCTCCTGAGACAGACTCCAAACTTTGTTTTCACCGTAGCAGACTTGGGTATTACCAGCTGATATGACTTCCTAAAGGCAAGATTTTATGACGAAAGGAATAATTAGTCTGAAGTAATGAACTCTGCTTTCAAAAATCATTTGTAGCTTCAGCACTGCTATGAGACAATAGTACTCCAGTCAATCATTCCATTCCTGCTTTATTAATAATCATGTGGTTATTGGAAAAAAGTTATTTTGGATATTCAAGCCTAAACATGGAATATCTGAAGTGTGTTTGTTACAGCAGGGAAAATCTTAGCTGCTGTTGTAGGCATTCATTGCATCTATGATAGCATATATCTGCATCAGGACCTTACAGCAGGGAGTTTAGTAAAAATTTGTCTCTACTGTCCTGTCTCACTTGGAGAGAGCAGAAGTACAGTGCTGAAAGGATAATGACCATCTAAACAAATGATGGGAAAGGTTGCATACCTGTCCAACAAACTGTATTCATTAATAGGGTCTATTTTAATATGTTGGCTAGAAGTACAAAGTTTTTAAACAGAATTTTGTTTACAGGGGTCAAGTTCCTGCTGAGGCAGAAGCAAACTACTTAGGGGTGGCCAAATCCCTGGAAATGTATGGAGTGGATCTCCATCCTGTTTATGTAAGTTTTGTTTAAATATTTTAGACTTGGAGACAAAGAAAAAAATTGCTTATACTAATGTGGAGGAGAGTATTTGTATAGTTTAGTTGCCACAGAATAAATTGAAAGGAAGCACTATACTTAAGAAATGCAAAGGAAGGCATATTTACAGACTGAGGGGATTCAGTCATTCATGCGTACAGAACCCTAATGGTTTTCAGATGAAAAGCTGTGATTGTATTACACGTATAGAAGACAATCAGTTATACTCTGGAAAAAACAGTTCAGATAAATAAGAAGTAATTAGTGCAAGTGTCAGGAGAGATGACGCTTTTTCTTTTATACAACAGTTTTCACATTATTCTCATGTAAATAATAGCAAGTGTGTCCTGAAACCTTTTCAATACCATTGCGAAAACTAGGATGGGGTAGCAGCAGCATATCTGGCTTTTTTTTTAGTATTTATTATGAAAGTTTTGCTAAAGATTCAGAGTACATTTCCAGCTTTTCCTCTGCTGTATCATGTAGCATTGCACGTTGTCTGTATTGCCTCAGCAAAACCCTCCACTTCTTTTGTAAAACAGCATGTATGTTGGGATTGGATCCAAGTCATCACCCAGAGGCTATGTGCTTCTGGTGGAAACATCATTCTGTCTTGTTTGAATAATTGTGCTTGTGGCGGGTTTTTTTGAAGAAAAGAAAATGAGAAGTTCAAATGGGGAGTTGTAATGTAGATAGTTCACTGAGTTAGATGTCAGTACTTTGTAAAATTACTTGAAAGAAAATAAAGTAATCAAGATACTACCAGAAGATTAAGTACATATTTCCTGCTGAAATTGTGTAGCCCGCAATATGAAGTATTTTTTAACACACCCTGTGGCTTAATTGTATTCATATCACATGTTCTACGCCCCTCCCACCCATGGAAAGCTGGGGGAGTTACGGGAACAAGATTCAACATGATCCAACAAAATTATGTTGAATTAGCAGAGCCTGGAAATTTTTTTTTCTCTTAACTTGCTTTTCCTGCAACGAGATCCCTGCCTGGGTAATGAGAGGTGAGTTGTAATATGTCCAAATCTAACCCATGAATATAATAATTTCTATTTATATTACAACAGCAACAGAAGCCCTTATTTGAAACTGAAGCTGCACACATGAAGAGCTGTAGTTCTTTTCATCGCTTGGTCATATTAAAAGTAAAGTTGCCTTTAACAGTGAGTTCAGTGAGGGGCACAGGCAGAGCTCGCGGAGGTGTACTTGCGCTTTCTCACATCAGTAGTTACACAGAAGCCCACTTCTATAGTCAGCCCCTCTCACAGTTGATACTTTTTGCAGTTCATGTTCTGCTCGGTTTAGAGCTTGCAGGGCTCTTCTTCATTGCCTTAAGTAGACATATACGAGCTTTTGCAGCTGACTTTCTTTTAACCTCATGCACTAAAGTTTGCACTCTTTCAAGTGTAGGGTGCATCTAATTTTGGTTACTGACTGCGAACTTGGGGAGATGAAGGCCTTCTGCCATTTGGCACCAGTGTTTTCACCCTGTTCTCTCCTGACGCAGTTTATGATTCGTATACTGACCTCTGGAACAGTTTTCTTTGGAGGAGATGATGCACGCAGCTGTTCCTTGCTGTCCCTACCCATTCTGAAGAAAAAAAAAAGTCTCTGAATCTCTCAAAGGAGCTACTTCACTTGGTAGCAGTACACAGGTGATACTATTCTTTGAGGGAAAAGGCAGCTCTGAGGTTGTATTATAGTAGAAAAGGTCTGAAAATCACTATTTACCTTCAGCTGAAAGTTAGAATGTCTGTTGCATTAATGTCTGAATAAAAAGTTTAGTTTCTGAGTTTTGGCCATTTGCCAAGTAGCTGAAAGTAGTTCCTTAAAAAAACAAAGTTATTTCTGTTTTTCACCATGGCAAGTGGAATTTCCCATTCTTTCTCTCATTGCCATTCTTTCTTGCCTCTTTGCCTCCATGCCTACAAGTTTTCATATAGGAGTTTTCATCAGTAGATCAAGTACTATTTTCCCATTTGCAGGGACAGTGAAACAGTATGTTCATGTCAGTCATCTGGCTGGCTTCCTCACTAGACCTCACTGCTACAGTGGTACAACTTGCAACTGTACAAATGACACACATTTTTATTTTCTAGGGTGAAAACAAATCTGAATATTTTTTAGGATTAACACCTATAGGAGTTGTTGTCTACAAGAATAAAAAACAAGTAGGAAAATATTTCTGGTATGTATAATTTAAATGTGAAGTCTGTGCTAAAACAATAACAGTGTTGTATGGAAAAGTATGATTTGTGATATCTATTTGAAAGGTTAATTGTATCAATAGAAAAAACCTATAGTTGGAATTTCTAATCTTTGTCTGGATTATACAGATTTTTAATTCTTTTGTAATCCAGATATTGAAAAAAATAGTTCACCTTTATATATATGTATATATATATAAATACCATATATAATACTCATGCTGAAATGTTTAAATACTGCAAGTTTTCAAGTTTTCTGTTGATATCTGGTACATACCTGAAAAAAAAAAAATATATATATACCTATGATTTGCTTTTAGTCTTGTATGTAAATATATACAACTTTATATTTTATTATGCTTGAAATTAAAGTCTCATGAAGTTCTATCTGTCTTTTTATCTGATATTACAGGCCTAGAATTACAAAAGTTCACTTCAAGGAAACACAGTTTGAACTTAGAGTCCTGGGGAAAGATGTAAGTTTTTATTTAAGCCTGAAAGAAAAAAAAAAGTAATCTCAGGTCTAATGAACTGGGAAATTTTGTGTGTCCATGAAAGTCTGATTTAACTTATTGAAATTTACCACAAGAAACCATCAAAGTGAAATTAATTTTAGTGATAGTTACTGCAAGAAAACTACCTTATCCTCAAGTGTAGTATGTTCCTGACAGTGCTTGCAGTTTTATTAAAGAAAGAGGAGGAAGAAAGATTTTGTGTTCAGGTTTTGCAGGCAAGAGGGAAGAACTTCAGCAGAACAGTAAGAATTTTATAACAAACCTGTATCATTTTATATCATGCTCTATGAATTAGAGTAGACTACTTCTGCAATGCCTTGTTTATGGTGTTACATAGTGCTTTTAAACTAGGCTAAATCTACAGGGGAAGCTAATATTAACCACAATGTAGATGGAGGAAAACTTGCCAAGCTGTTAGGCACAAGTAATTTTGTAGCTTGGAAACAGAAGCAGCCACATAATACAGCTTGAAACTTATTTGTCAGAGTTTATTTTTATTGTGCTGTTAGATCATTTGAGAGAAAACAATATTGGTTCTGGTGGAACAAGGATAGCAGGTTGATAGCAAGAGAAGAGGTTTTAAGACAGAGTCAGTGGAAAAAAGAGAAAGGTATTTATCACCTATGAAGCATATCAGGTAGGGGGAGGAGGAAGAGAGTTTTGAAGATGTAGCGAAAATTATGAAGTGTAATAAAACAAATAGTCTCATTCAGTCTGTGATTTTTGGTATCTGGTTGAGTTATAACTTTAGTTTGGTTAGTTATTTTTTGAAAATACTTTGTAGCTCTCTTTGGAATATCAGGACTGAAAATTTATAGTTTCCAAAAGTATTAGCCTACTGGCAGTATTCCCATTTACTGATTATCTACGTATCTTCATTCATCTGTGTAGCGGCTGTTAGTCTTGTCCGTGATTTTTCCATGAGGCCATTTGGTACATTTGGTATGTTCTAGGAGACACAAGCGTACCACAGACTGATTGTTTTGGTTCTGTTGTGGACAGTATTTCTTATGCTGGTGCAGATGTATTGGCAAGTTTTGCTTTTGTTACTCCCAAGTGGTTTGTTTCTGTTTGGTGTGGTGATGTATGGGAATTTTATTTCTGATGGTGTATTTGTTGAAATTAGAGAGTTGTTTGAAGGCTGGAAGAATGCTGGGAAAACTTTTCTCAATGTTTCATGTGAAGAGTGAGTGCCTGTTCATGTATAAACAAGTCCGAGTTTGACTTGGAGAAAATTGCATTGAAGTGATGCTGTAGTTTCTGTTTGATGCCGCATATGTATATTTCTTGTCTGAACCACGAGGAATTGCAAAGGTTGCCGAGCAGAAAACCTGGAAGTTTTGGAAAACATGCCTAAGTTGAGACTGTGAATGTTGATGGCTGATGAACACTTACTATTGTGATCATAAAACAAACACTTTGACAGCACTTGGTAGTTTCAAGTCTTGACAGGTACTTTTAGGAAATTGTTGAAAAACACAGTACGTACAAGGGTGTGTACAATCATTAAAATCTCCTTTGTAACTAATACTAATTTGAAGTGTTTCTACAGTGCTTCATATCCTAACAAGATCAGGAAAGGCCAAAATGGCCCATAAAAATCTTCCTCTCTCTCTTTTTTTTTTTTTTAAACATTCTGGTGGTGTTACTTTGGACAAAGTTATGTATTGGAATAAGTAAATAGTAGCCTCAGCCTCCTGAATTAAAGCTGTCATAACAATTTATGCTGTTCTGCACCCAGAGGAGGAAAATCTTATCAGTGTGTTTATAAAACTACATGTTCCAATACTCCTCGAGAACTTAATTCCCAAATTTCTTTTATTTTGCCATTTTTTTTTGAATAAATGCTATCACTTTCCCCTTCCATGTGGGACATGAGTTTCCAGTATATAATAGGAGAGTAAAAGCCATTTTTACTTCATTCTGCCTCCTAGGATATCACTTTAATGCCCAGGGAATTAATACTTTCTTTGTTTCAGATGTGGTATACCAAGTCTGGAACATCTTATGTGTTTCTAGTTAGTTGGAGAGAATACCAGGAAAAATTCAGGAAGAGAAGAAATAATGGAGACTTCCTTGTGTCTTTGTTGTGGTTTAGCCTTAGACACCACACAGTTTCTCGCTCACCCTCCTGCTCCCCAGCAGGATGGAGGAGAGAATTGGGAAGAAAGGAAAACTCGTGGCTTGAGATAAAGACAGTTTACTAGAATAGCAAAGGACAATTACAATAATAACAGACTATAAGGATACCAAAATATACAAAGTGAACAATGCACGATTTCTCACCACCTTTTGTTCCAATACATCCCAAGCAGCGATCACAGAAAATAAACTGAGCAGCAAGCAAGGGAGTGAGAGGGAGAGAGCCAGAGATGTGCCCTCCCCTGGCCAACTCCCACTTATATGCTGAGCGTGACATTTATGGCATGGAATACTCTCTTTGTCCAGTTTGGGTCATAGAATCAAAGAATCAGAGTAGTTTCAGTTGGAAGGGACCTTTAAAGGTCATCTAGTCCAACCCCCCTGCAAGGAGCAGGGACATCTCCAACCAGACCGGGTTGCTCAGAGCCCTGTCCAACCTGTCCTTGAATGTTATCAGGGGTGGGGCATCCAACACCTCTCTGGGCAACCTGTTCTGGTATTCCACCAGCCTCATTGTAAAAAAAAATTTCCTAATATCTAATCTGAATCTACTTCCTTCTATTTTAAAACCATTACCCTTTGTCCTCTTGCAGCAGGCCCTGCTGAAGAGTTTCTCCTTGGATCAGCTGTTCTGGCTGTATCCCTCACAGCTTCCTGCACCTGCACATTAGTGAAACCTGGGAAGCTGGACATGCTAATGGACCTCATTAGCAACAACTCATAACATGAGTGTGTTTATCAATGTTCTTCACATACTAAATCCAAAACATCCTGGCTACTGAGAGGATAATTAATGCCATCCCTGCCCAAACCAGGACAGTCTTAGACAGAGCTTTATGGCATATAGTGAAGGAGTTATCATCATGTAACAGAAGAGTAGATTATTCCCGAGTATTTTGTGTGCTTTTTGTGAATCATATTTTCCATTTTGTAGTGAAAACTCTGTGCAGGCTGGATTTTGGTTTGTGCTTCAACACACTACCTACCTTTATTCACACTGACGGGCACTTTTCATGGGTAGACCTGCTCATCAAGAGGAAGTTGTTGCTGCTTTTAGTACCAATGAAGTGTTGCTCCTCCCCTACATGAGGTTACTTGTGGTAATTCCTTTGTTCTCTCTTTCAATAAATTTGTCTGAGATATTTTTCAAACCTAGTGAAAGAATTTGCATGTGTACTTCACACTAAAGTGGTGGAAGTGGGCATCCTGTTCTTGACAGATGGCAGACAGAACAGTCTAAATGTACAGATCCATGTCTGTAGGCTACCTAAAAGATACACTGTGGGATGCCTGTGTCAGCTGTATTTATGGCTGCTGAGTTTGCTGTTTACATTGTTCTACTTTTCATAAAGTTGATGATTTACTGAGTAGAAGATATTTAGGCTTACTGTCTTATAATAAAGTAAGGTGCTTCACCTTTCCTGTTTAATCTCTTGTACTTCTTCATATTCCTTCCATGAGAACATTTCCTGTATATTTAACTTATTTATATTTTTCCTGCATACCTATCGCTATTGTGTGCAATCATCACCGCTGGTATTTTGGTTTTATCTTTCACTACTTTGCTTGTATTATATGCTTTCTCCCTAAGGCTATTGCTGTTGCCCCTTGGTAACCAAAATACTGCCCTTAATATTTGGCTGTCCAAGACTTATCCTGACATGTGACACTAATGACCTGGACCAGCTGACAGAAACTCTTTTTCAGTGATGTTAATAATTGAATCAGTATTTCATTGTCCCTCGAGTGGACATGCTGTGAATTCTGAGCTAGAAACATGTTTGGCTTTCCATGAAGCCTGTTAAGTATCAGCATGAAATTAGGAACCCTTCCCCTGCAAGAACTGCGCAGAAGGATTCCCTGAACATGACAAACAATTGCAAAGATTTTCTGAATAAGAGAAAAGTGTATTTTCCTGCAGTTTCTTTTACGAAAACTGAGAGATCCATCTGATGCCTATGCACAATTGCTGGTAGCATAGGTGTCTGTTGAGCAACCTTGCTGGAAATGATCCAGTAATACAGGTGGTTGCCAAAGGCCCCCACGATGTAGCAAAATGGAGCCTGATCACAATAGATGCACTATGTGGAAGTTTTAGTTGAATGTGGGCACAACACAGCTCCTATGCTTTCCCCGTGTGAGGAACCTGGCATGTTTCCTTGATTTCTCTCTCAACCAAGGACATGAAACAAAATAGAGAAAAACATGCTTTGATAGATTGTGTAGGCTAAGAGCATAAATGTATGCAGGAGTGAGACGTGTGGAGCTTTTTGCCTGTAGGTACCAAGTACTTCAGTTCTGTTCCGCACAACCTCATACTGTTTTCTCTAACAGAGCCTTTTACTTTGGTTGCACTGTGTCTGAACATGCAAGTGAATGATTTCACTCCTTTGCAGAGCTTATGCAAAGCTGCTGTACTTATTACTTTTCATGTTTCTCTTTCACCAAACCAGAGTGTTGAATGTGCAAAACACTGGCTTTCATTATCCTTTGTTGTAAGGGAAAAGCCTATTGGAAGTCTGAAATTTTTGTTTTGAGGAATTTTGAAATTTAGGTTGTTTCAGGTCAGAACAAACCCCCAAACTGTGCAATTAAAAATGATTTACACATTTTCAAGACATGCCTGCCTCCACAGTCTTGCTTAGTCAGATGAAGAGGCCCAGCTCAGCTGAATTCACAAAGTTAAGTTGGTAAAGACTGTTTTCAGGACTGTTTTCACTGACACATGCTAGAGGAACTTCAGGGCAAAGCCCATAATGCTCCTCATTCTGGTGGCTGAAACTTATCTAAATACAGGATTTCTGTGTTCTTTTAAATAGTCTCAGAAAACCCCGGAAATATGCTTTATTTTTTTAATCTACTTTTTGTAAGTGTCAGAAGTCTGAAAAGTAATTACATTAATGAGGTGGTTCTGCTGTACCTCTTCTTGCCCTGTCACATCCTATATTCCATTTTAGAATCATAGAATAGTTTGGGTTGGAAGGAACCTTTAAAAGTCATCTAGTCCAACTCCCCCCTTCCAAGGACCAGGGACATCTCCAACCAGATCAGGTTGCTCAGAGCCCTGTCCAGCTTGGCCTTGAATGTTTCTAGGGGTGGGGCATCCACCACCTCTCTGGGCATCCTGCTCTAGTGTTTCACCACCCTCATTGTAAAAAATGTCTTCCTTATATCTAATCTAAATCTACCCTCTTTTAGTTTGAAACCATTACCCCTTGCCCTATCACAACAGGTGCTGCTAAAGCGTTTGTCCCCATCTTTCTTGTAGGCCGCTTTTAGATACTGGAAGGCTGCTATAAGGTCTCCCCAGAGCCTTCTCTTCTCCAGGCTGAACAGCCCAACTCTCTCAGCCTGTCCTCTTAGGAGAGGTGCTCCAGCCCTCTCACCATCTTTGTGGTCCTCCTCTGGACCTCTCCAACAGGTCCACATCCTTCTTATGTTGGGGGCTCCAGAGCTGGACGCTGTACACCAGGTGGGGTCTCACCAGGGCAGAGTAGAGGGGCAGAATCACCTCCCTCGACCTGCTGGCCACGCTTCTTTTGATGCAGCCCAGGATGCGGTTGGCCTTCTTGGCTGCAAGTGCACATTTCCAGCTCATGTCCAGCTTTTCATCCATAAGCACTCCCTAGTCCTTCTCCACAGGGCTGCTCTCAAACAGAAGTTCTAGGGAGGAACTTTTAATTTGATTTTTTCCTCTTGCAGTTTCTTGGGTAGATTGAACAGGGTTTGAAGAGAAGTTTCTCCTATTCTAAAGTCCAGTTTAGCTTAGATTTCAATTCCAGACAAAAATAGCATTTTGATCTTTATTATGATTTAGGAACTACAAATGACTTTTGTGTTATTTGTATTTGCCCCTACTTAAGCCAGAGTGGTAGTGGAGGGTGGAGGTGAGCAAGCACAGCGGTGTTAATAGATCATGCTTATTTTGGTTGACTGGGTTTTTGTTTTTTTTTTTTTTTTTTGCGTTTTATAACCACTTTCAGAGCTATTGCAGAAGGATTGTAAGATTGGTTCAAGACTTGATAGCAAAATCTTCAGAAATAAACATTTTAAAAGAAGAACTAGGATTAATATTCCTGTATAAACTTAAATTCACTGCTTGTAAGGTGTTACTATCAGCTTTTCTTTTTTGTACTTTCTTCTTTAGTCTTTTTTTTTAATTGGTATGATATGAGGCTGAGATACGTTTGTTTCAATCTTGACATGCTTTATGCAAACTGGCACAGCATTATTCATTTTAATACCTGACTTGTATAGTGTTCTTAAATATTGTGTAACCAGTAATAGTACACTGTCCGTTACATAAGGTATGACTGGTATGCATTATGTAAATATATAAAGAGTATTTCATATTAGAGTTAACAATTGATAGTATCCAGGTATGTGCATAACCTGGCAAAGAATAATGTTGAGACACAGTACCTTCAGAGCTAGTATTAATATTTCTGTTATATGTATAGGCACGTGTATTACATCTACATGCAGTGTGGTCTGTAATGAGGCAAGATCCCTCCTTACGCTACATTAATATTCAGTGTGACTGAGAAGAGTGGTGTATGTTCTGGCAGGGTTCCTACTGTGGTTTTGGGTTTGGGTTTTTCTCCTTCATTTTCTGAGCCTGAATTGGTGGGAACCAATATATGTCTTGTCATAAGTCGTAGCAGCTAAGGCCTGCTTTGAGTTGTGGGTTTTCAAAATGTTTTTGTTCTCTGGACAGGTGCAGCTCTCCACAAAATGGCTCTAAGTCTACTGACAGTGGCGCTCTTAACTTTGGAGTAATCCATGAACTTCACAAACAAGGGATCTTCTGGCCCTTGGAGGGAAGAGCTGTCATGTTAAGTATGTGTCTTCTCTCTCAGGTGGACTTGAGCTTGCTCTGCCTGGGCACTGAGCTAGCTGACCACAAAGCAGCTCTGAGCTTGAATGCTGTGTATTCACGCTGGTGTGGCAGAGCAAGCTGGGAGCTGTTTGCAAAGGGCAGTGTGGACACTCCTGAACTAGTATGTCAGGTCTAGCAGTTACAGAGGCTTTTTGTGGTTAGGTGGAGCAATGACCCCTCTGACTTGTCTCTTTTGAAGGTATTAGTAATGTCCTTTTAGTGTTTCAGTTAAGTAGGCGGTGGGTGGTTATGGTACAGCACTGTACCAGTTACCAACTGTTTAGCGGAGATATCAAAGGCCCTGCCAGATCAATCTTCTGGCTGATTTGAGAGGCAGCATAAAACAGATAGAAGCTGTGGCTACATGTTTGAGTGCCTGTCTGTTTATAAGCTACCTGCATCCTCTGTGGTAGTCACCTTCTGCTCCCATGGGTAAAAATGGTGGTCAGGCTGTGGCACTATGAGATTTAGTGTGCTTTGGAGACTGCAGGACAAGCTTTTAAATAATTTAAAAGGAGGGGAAACTTCTGTGTTTGTCCTCACAGTTTTTTAGTGTCTTGCTTTTTTCAGGATTAGGAGAAGGTACTCAAAAGAGTTCAACAGCCAGATGCTGCTGCAAAGGGTATGCCTGTCCCTTTGCAGCCTCTGGCCATCTGGTCCTGCCCCCTCCCTTGCTGGTGCAAATCACAGATGTATCAAAAATAACCATACAAAAATAAGTGGTTTTCTGCTTGTTTGGTTATCACAGCTGGCTTCCTGAAAGAACAAACAAACATCAAAACTGCTTCAAAGGAGAGGGAAGATGTTCAGAGTATGCAGTCAACAAGGACTGCTCTGGAAGCAGTGAGCCATCACGTTTACGATGCCTCACCTTTAGCACACTGTGCACTCCGAAAGCAACAGGATGTGTAGCAGGGAGTAGCTTGTGAGGCCCCAATCAACACTTAATGAGTTTGGAATTGTCATTTCCTATAAATCATTAGTAAAAGTACAATAGGTCTTTGTTTCTTTTGGTTCAGATTTATGAGAATAATAAGAAAAAAAATCCAGCTAACTCTCACTACCTGTAAGAAATCACAATTGTTCAAGATGCTAAAAATGTTGCCTTTTATGAGAGACCAAAGTTCATGATGTTAACAGGTAAGGTTATCCTTGCTTTACCTGTACAAATCAATTTATTCCCTTAGGGGAGAATGATTAAATCTGGAAGAATTACTGTCTGCAGTGCTACTTAATTTTTATATATGGGCTTATAAATTGTGAGAGTGATCACAGGATTCTTGCAAGCCTTAAAAAAAGTCTTAAAAAATAAATGGAGGAAATCCTAAACCTAGGTATGCTGTATGCAGTGTCATATTGAATTTAGTTGCAGTAAGTTACTGAATCCATCGCAGAAAAGGTGAAAAACAGTAAGAGTTATGAATTGTCTCCTCTGTGTTGGTGAAAGACCTTGGAGATGAATGTTTTAGGCTTTATTTCTCTCTATTTAGTAAAATTTAACTGTGCTATTTGACTTATTACAAGCATCCATTCTGAGGCAATAGTTTTCAGACATGGGCTTTTCCTTCAAATTCAAATAAATAAACCTCACTGTGTTATCAGAAAGCTTGTTGGTCCGTGCCCTGATTTTAGGCAATTGTTTAATTTTCCAAATCTGAATTCCATAGCTGTTGATAACTTTGATTTTTTCTGAGTGCCTTTGATTGTGCATACTAAGTATAGAGGTTTCAGAATTTAATTAATAATATTTTTTTTTCCTGACAGCTGTGATGTCTTTCTTTCACCTTAGAAAATAATGCCTTCAAATAATGGGATCAGTGATGTTTGCTGGTCAGATCTTTGAGTCACAGGGCAATGCAGCTATACTGTCCCTCCTTTAATATCTTACTGATTTTCATGTGTTATGTGCCATTTGTTCTGTGTATGGGAAAATTCTAAAACTTTAGTTTAGAAAAGAAGAAAAAATGGACAAGTAGAACATTTTCCCTGATGGGAATCTTTCCCTGAATTCCAGTGGCATTCAACTAGGCTAATAATTAGATATGGCAGAAATACCTTATTTAAAAAAAAACCCAAAACACCCCGGCTTCTCTCCACCCCTCTCCCTTCCCCCAGCCCACAAACTCTCTCCTCTGAGATTATGTAATTAAATAAATTTAAGTGCAGCAGAGGATTCTCTGACTAAAAGTAAAATTTAGGAGTGGGCAAAGAAGGAGCAAGATCCTGCATATTAAAAGTGAGTCACTGAGTTCTTTCCTAACAGAAGTTAAATTGACTCATCGTGTTGCATTAAGTTTGCAATACCACAGGCTTGATCTGAAATTATTCTTTAAAAGTGCATTGGTGACTATAGTTGTGTGGGTTTATATAAAATCACATCAGATTACAGTCTGATCTAGAAATTGTAATGGAAATTAAATCATAAAATCTGAAACCATGTGTAAAATAAGCAAATGAAAAGTACCCCTTGACATGTCTTCTTTGGAACATTAAAAATGTAAAAATGCAATATGATCTTTAAGTGGGTAGACTCTTTTTTTTCTGGTTGCCAGAGTACCAAAAGCAATATAGTAACTCTTGAAAATTCTAATATAAACAGATTTTTCTCCTTGGCAATCTTCAAGATTCTCCAGGAATATTTTTTAATTTTCTCCCCAATTACTTAGATTGTTTTTCCTGTTTTAGAAGAGATTCAGTTTTTAAGATTCTGATTTTACTTTTTATAAATTAAACTTATTTTTGCTCCAGGTTAAACCCTTATGAACCCTGCAGAGACATTCAGATCCCTAACAAGCCTGAAATTGTATTTTAAGGAACTGTAGGAATATATTTATGGGAATAATCTACTATATAACCATTTTATGGTATGCATAGAGATCTCAGATAAATTCTAGTTTTCAACATTCTCTGTGGATGTCTGTCTTACTGTGTTCTTCTTTCTTGCTGTGGTGCCCTCGAGAGGAAAATATGCTTTTGAGAGAAGACTAGAGGATGATTTTCATTCTGATATTCCATGGGACATTTTCAGCCAGCCATTAAACTAACCGAGATAATCCATGGGAGAAAATAAGCTCATGTGTATGTCTCCAGCTTATTGTTTAGGTGGGATTTTGTTTTTGGTTGGTTTGGGTTTTTTTTTTTTTGTCAGGGAATAAAATCTCAATTATTCTAACCACAAGTGCAGAGTTCTGTCATTTTTACTGTTATTTGTTTAAAGGTGGAGGAAAGGCTGCTTGTGATTTTGTGAGGCTGCCTGACAGCTGTTAATTGAGATATAGTTTTTTTTTTGTTAGAGGTGAAATTTTGAATTCTAGAGAACATACTGAATTGGTTCACTGTTTGCAAGGTGCTTGCAGGTCACTATACCTCATTAAATGAAGAGCATGGCATTGCAGAAGTATAACTAACGCAAGGGCATCCATTTCCTAAAATCAGCTGCCAAAAGTGCTATGAATCATAGCTCCTCTGGAATTCATGTATGAGGGAAATAGTTTTAAGACTCAGTTTTCTTACAAATGGTATTGCACCATGCTGGGGATTCACACTGAAGACAGTGGGACTACTCATTCTTTGTGCAAATCATACATACAAAACCGAGCCCTTAAGTTTACTGAGTGAGAATATATTTGAATGTTTAGCGTGTTGGAAACAAGTGGTGTGATGTATTGCTTCTTCTTGTCTTTTGGAAGTATTTTATAGTTTGTATATATGTGACTTCTCTTTCATCTCTCTCTATCTTCTTCTGATGTCTGCTGTACTGACTACCAATTACCAGTGAATAGGTTTTAAGCTTTGAATATTCTTTTTGTTGTTTTTGTTAAGAGATTTTAAGGTGGATTTTATGGCTTTTACCTTTGACCTTTTCCCTATTTTTAATTATTCTGAAGTTAGCTGATTTTTTTAAAAAAATCTTCCCTTCCCCTAGTCTTTTTTGTCTCCAGTTTTACTTTGGCTCTTCATGTATGTTTTATGCATTTTTTTTCTCTGTTGTTTCTTCCTATTAGTTTATTACAAATCTTTTGTTTCTTTCCTTCATTTGTTTTTGCCTTTTTGTATACCATTAAATGGAGCCTTGGGAATACAGTTTTGCTTGACATCTGAGGAGCACTTTCAGAAAACATCAGAAACATACTATTTGAAAAGAACTGTGCTTTTTAATTAGGAAAAAAGCTGACATCTATGAACAATAATGAGGGAACAGAAGTGTTTCAGTAATCTCCTTTCTCTTCCATTTTTCTGTATCTAAGAAATTGATTCTTTAAATAATTATTTTCAGGCAATGAGAAACAAAAAAAGAAAACCTCTTTTAAATGAAGAATTCTACAGAATTATAAAACCTGCTTTTCTTCATACTTATGTCTTTTCTTATGTTCATTGATACGAGATGGTTGGTTCTTGTGTTCAGTAAATAAAGATTGACTCCACTGTCAGAATCCCTCATAACAATATTGATTTGTTTTCAGTGCAATGAAACTTCCTTCTTTTTTGAAGCACGTAACAAGATCACATGCAAACATCTCTGGAAATGCTGTGTAGAACATCATACGTTTTTCAGGTGAGTGATGCAGAAGTTGTGGTTTCATTACTGAAAGGAGGGAAGCTACATTGAGTAAGAACCATGTTACACCTACAGAGTGGTGTAAGGCTTTCTGCCTGGAAACATGATTTCTCTCGTGATTATAGAAGGTTTTTAAATACCGATGCCTTCCCTTTTCTTACAATGATGTGAAACAATAATTTTAAAATTGGGTAGTTTGATGGTTTCTTTTGTCTTTGAATTCTTTTCAAAACAATATCTCAGGTTGCATAAAGTAGGCTTTAACAGAAGCATCAGCAAATGTATATGGCAGGATTTAAGCTGCCATATACATTTTTACACATTTAACCATCAAATTTTCTACAGCAGCATTGACTTGACTGAGACCTTTGGATTCAGACATTACAATTTCCTAAAATCCTCAGAAATTTTGGGTTTTTTTGATAGAAAGACTCATTGAAATTCCATAAACTTTTGCTTACTTATTGAAGTATATAAAATGTTTCCAATATTACACATCTCAAAACACTTTCTTTACTGTTGCAAAACACTAAAAGAAATGTACAAGAGTGTCCAGCTACGAATTGGCTGATGGGATGCTTCGGATTGTCTTTAGCAGTGTTGTAAATGAGTAAGCTCAGAATCCCTCCTGCAGTCTCATTACAAGGGCATAATGTCTTTGCTTGCTCATGTGATATATTAAGCAAAAGGGTGCTGTTGCTAGTATTTTACAGTAGACCCTGAGATAATGAGATGTATAGCCAAAAGAGGAGGGCATAAACATGTGGCTTTGTGGAGCTCTCAACCCCATGAAAGTCTACCTTGGAGAAAGGGATGAAGAGGAAGTAGCAGATAATTATTTTTTTGAACCTAAAGTTTGTATTTTTTTTCAGTTTTCTTGAGAGGGGAACTGCAATTGAGACCTGTGTGTGTAACTTACTCTCTTGTTTTATTTTTCAAACTACACAGAGTGCCAGAGCATGAGTCAAACTCTCTGTCAAGAAAATTCAGCAAGTTTGGATCCATAGGTTATAAACATCGGTACAGGTGAATTTATTTCATTGTTTAAACTTCAGTTAATTCCTTCTTTATTCCTTCTTTTCTTCTCTTTTCTTCCAGTGAAAGAAAAACCCCACCTAGCCTGTGACTCAGAGCAGTTCTGCTGACAAAGCATGAATCAGGGCCATTTTAACAGACTCCCTTTAGGAGCCTAGCAGTTTAGGGACAAAAGTGAGCTACTTCTCATTCTCCAGATCCCTAGAGTTGGCAGAGGCCTGCTGTAGCCTGTAGTGAAAGTGAGAGCAGTCTTGGCAATGTTTTAAGTCAGAAATCTCCTTCTAAGTTCTGAAGTTATGTTCATGTCCTAAAAGTTTTTCCTGACAACTGAGTAATACCAAAACAAGGGAGGCATGTTGGCTGCTGCTCTTCTTCTGGGAATTAGCAAAGGGTTGGTGCAAAGAAGTGTATAAAATCCGTAACTGACACCCTTCTTTAGTGTTGCAGTTGAGCTATGGCAATGACTCTCAATCTGAATGGTTATATCTAATCCTGTAGCAATACTACTGGTACGGTGCTGTTGATTTAAGAATGAAAATGAGGGCAAATCTGAAGGGAGATGGGTACATCTTTTCTAACTGGAGTAGCTGGCAAAATTGGGTAAGTGTTCAAGGCTGCAAGACTTTGTCATAGTTTAGCCCCGCTAAGGACCAAGCTATGCAGTCTCTCACTCACTCTCCTCACTGTCTGAGGGAACAGGGGAGAGATAATATTACAAAAACGCTCAAGGTTTGACATAAAGAGAGGGAGAGATCATTCAAGTTACTGTTACAGACAAAACAGACTTGACTTGAGGGAAACTATTAATTATTATTATTATTAATAAAACCAAAGCAGGATAATGAGAACAAGAGAACAAAAACAACATCCCCCCATTTGTCCCTCTTCCCGGGCTTAACTTCATTTCAATTATCTCTACCTCTTTCCCCCCTCAGGTGGTACAGGGGAGAAATAGGGAATGGGGGTTGCAGTCAGTTCATCACATGTTGTTCTCTGCCGCTCCTTCCTCTTTGGGGCGAAGAACTCCTCACACTCCTCCCCTGCTCCAGTGTGGGGTCCCTCCCACGGGCTACAGTCCTTCACAAATTGCTCTGGTGCAGGTCACTTTCTCTACCGGGTGCAGTCCCTCCAGAACTGCTGCCCCAGCGGGCCCTCCATGGGCCACAGCCTCCTTCAGGCATCCGCCTGCCCTGGCGTGGGATCCTCCATGGGCTGCAGGTGGATCTCTGCTCCTGCGTGGGCCTCCATGGGCTGCAGGGGCACAGCTGGCCTCACCATGGGCTGCACCATGGGCTGCAGGGGAATCTCTGCTGGGAGCAGCAGCACTGCTCCCCCTCCTTCACTGACCTTGGCGTCTGCAGCCGTTCCTCTCACAAGAAATTCTTCACAATCGGCTCAGGCAGACGCCTCTCAGGTTCTCTTCACAACTCCTCTCCGCTTCTTGCAGCCAGGCCAGGCCAAGTCGGGCCCAGATGACCGCCCAGCGGGAGGCCAGAGGGTGAGGGCTGCAAGAGCCACAAGGCTCGTGCCTTCCCCTCTCTGCCTCCGCTTCTGCTTTGTCTCTTTTTTTTTTTATTTTTCCCTTTCTCAAATATGTTATCACAGAGGCATTATCATTGTCACCAATTGGCTCAGCCCTGGCCAGCAGCAGATCCGCCTTAGACCCAGCCGAGTCCACCAGCCAAAGGGGAAAATTCTAGCAGCTTCTTACAGAAGCTGCCAGAGTAGCCCGCCCTGCTACAGGAAACCAGCACAGCCTTGAGAACTGCAGTAAACTTCAGAATAAGGATGTGCAGGGAGCACTTAGTCTCGATTTTAGCTTGAGTTAACCAAGTAGACAGTGTGACATAAAGGGCAGTAAATACTGTGATACAGAGGAAGATGTGGTAGGGAGAGTGGGTTTAAGATCCTCCACCTGCTATGCCACAAGTGCCAAATATAGAATGTAGTTAAAATTGTAAGATGTCAGAAAACCAATAGTTTTTACTGAATTTTATGGAAGCTTTCAGTTTTTAAGTCTGTTGAAATGACAGAGTCTTTCTCTAATGAGTAAGGCACTTGATTTGGCAATTAGCGACTATTATTTTAAATGCAGTTCTGTCACATTGGCTGAACAATTTTGAGCAAATAATTTATGGTCTGATTTTTAGAATTGCTTTAGAGTTGCATATCCAGTGAACCTGAAAGGGAAGGTGGAAAGCCGCAAATCAAAACCACATCTGAAAGCCAGGCCCCTTTCTTTTTTAATTTTTCATTTTCCCTGTTGGTCAAGCGTGGATAAAAATAGTTTTTCATCTTTTGTAGTTATTTTGAGGCTGCTGAGTGAAAAGGCCCTATTTACTGTAATGGCAAGTTCTAGAGGTTTTTTTTTTCCATGACCTGCAGATATACCAGGTTTGTTTAGGTTTATTTTTGGCTTGTATGTCTGTCTCTCCTTCCTGTCTATATTTCCGCCATCACTCAAGAAATACATGGATCATGGCTGACAATGATTAGTTAGGCAGTTCTTTGTCACTGCCTCTTAGGAAGACTTTTCTAAAACAAAAAAAAAACCATAACCCCCAATTTCTTTAGCACCTCCTGGGTTAGAATTAGTACCCGTGGTAGGTGCTAACAGCACTGTGTAATAGTAGCTCTATTACACTTTTCATCAGTCAGTCAGAATTCATAGTCGGCTCTCTGTTACCCTTGGATGTAAGGTCTTGCTTTTAAGGAAGGTGTTACTGATGGAGAGAAAACTATGCCAATGTTGAGCCTGAGTTCATGTGACTGAATCTTGACTGTCTCCAGCCAGGATCACTGGTCTGTTTCTGTCCCATCTTCTTCAGTGTGTTTCATAATAATCCAGGTTATTTGGGTTATGACGTTATCTGGCATGATCCAGCTTCTTTTTACTGTAGCTAATAGGGGAATGTTTGTACTGCCTTTGGGGTTTCTAATTTAATCCTGACCCATATAACCCCATCTATGAAACCAGATAGGAGTTCAGTGGATTCCTGCCAGAGTACTGCAGATGAGAATTTCCTCTGTTGGACCATTTCAGCAGGTTGGAGCAAGGCACTGGTACGGGGGAGGAGAAAGCTTTGTATTTACCAGGGCCTTCCAATCAATTTTTAAAAAGTACCATGAAGCAGTTAACTACATTTAAGTTGTTTCTGCTAGTGGTGCATTTAAGTTCATCTTTCTTTTTTAATAAGTTTCAAGGGTGATCTGTGATATGGATTGCCATGTTGGGATGATGCTCATTGCTGACAGCTATGTTTATAATGTTAGTTTTGTCTAGAACACATTAAAGTATGGATTTCCTTCTAGTATGAAGTGTTCCCTGTTTTGCTGCAGGGATTCTTGAGGACTCCCCCTGACCTGAGTGCATGTTATCCTAAATGTGGGCTGTGACATCTAGTTGCACCATATTGATTATACAGTGTTAATGATAAGTGGTGATAATCAGAGCAGCAGTAACAGCATTTTCATGTGCTTTGAGAATCTTCTCTTTGCTTATCTATCAGCTTTGATTGTTGTCCCTCTTTGCCTTTGGTTCCTGTTGTAGCACCAAAAGCAGTGACAGTGTTGTGTATCTATATACATCATTAGCTCAAAGCAGAAACCATAATCCCACCATTTGACTGTGTATGTAAGGGATTTTCAGGAAAGCAATTTCCTTGTCTTGAGATTAGATGCTTTGATTAATATGTGGGAGTGTTAGTGTGAGTGGAAGGTCTTCTCCCCAAATGTTTTGTTAAAACTACTTCTGGAATTTGCAAGACTGGCATGACTGCCAAACTTAAAAGTTGAGTAGAAGTGTTTTCTGGCTGACTTTGGAAGAAAAAAAATTAAACTGAATATCAAAACCCAGCATTACTGTGATGTAATGTTAGAATTTGTTTGGTTTTTTTTTTTCCTTCAGTTTTTCTGCAAACTTAGAGAAGATAAAAATTCTGCAGTGTTGACTATGCCTGTGGGGCTTTGGTGAAAATACAGTCATCCTACTGCAGTCTATTCACATAACTCAGAAAATCTACATAGATGGTGCCTGTATAGTTGCTTGGCACGTGCTAGTATGATACCTATTTACTTCTAAGTCATTGAACTGCAAGTGTTCAGGCCACTGGGAGTTAATACTAACAATTAATTCTTTTGTGTAGTGCGTTTCCAGAAGCAAACATGGAGTTTTGGGGAGGAATATGAGGCCTGTTTTACATTTCTGTTATGAACACTTTATTCTGGTTAGTCACATGGAGAGGAACATTAAAATGAGCATAAAAGAATTTATGTAATCTTAATAATGTATTTATATTGTGCATTGAAGAAGAGCCTTACTAGAAATAGAAATCAGGACTTCTACTCAATTTATTATCATTTGGGCCTGCTAGTGAGAGTACTTTATTAGAGTTTGCTTTGCATGGGGTTTTCCATGCCCTTCGGGTTGTCATTCTGCAGGGCAGAGAAGCAGCCATTTACTGACTGTGACTGAACAATGTTAAATAAGTGTTTTCCTGAGATAAAAACTTACAGGAAGAATTGATGAAATAATCAAATTATTTAAGAAAGTCTTATGTTAGAATATTTGAGATTACAAAAGGTCACACTATCTTAGCCCCTTCCTAATAAAACAGCATTTTGTTTTAGTTGCTTACCTCCTCCTGAAAATACCCAGTAGAGAAGAGATTGGCACAAACTGTTTACGATTCTGTTAATAACTAATTCAAATCAGAAGTCAGGTTAGTGCTACTGTGCAGGACAACCAGAGCTGAGATGAGAAGTGAATATCTAACAATACATGGTGCCCAAACCCCATGCATTTTTTTCAATCTAAAGATCCTCTATTTCTTTGGTAATTTTTCCAAGTGTTTTCCCATGATTTTTTTTTGTGTTTTCAAGCGGCAGGACATCTTTGCAAATGACCAGAAACCCTTCTGTGCAGCTCCCGCGGCCTGACCAATACATTGAAAGAAGTCGCAGCAAGACTTACCCCAAAAGAACACAACAGACCGGTAAGTCCTTCTTTACTGAGCCTGTGGAGAGATGTCTTCTTAGGTCTTTGGTTCATTTCGTTTTCAAGAGGCGACTCAGAACTGCTGCAGTGTCCTCAAGGATCTCTCAGAATGGATTCTCCCTTTTGCCTTAGGTCAGTATTTATATGTAACCTTAACTGGATTTAAACACTCCAGCTTTGTGGATAAAAATAAAAGATATGGTGTGGATCAAACATGATAAAACCTTATATTTGTAGATCTAAGGTAAAGTATGAAAGAGAAGTTTGAAAACAAGCAGTGAGAACATGTTTTTTTTTAGGACTCCTGTCTCTCACTGAAGAATTTTATACTCGTGAATCTTGCTTGGTGTCCCGTTGTTCCAGCTGCTTGACGCAATGTGTCTCTCTTGTACATCCTCTTTCCAGTTCAAGGGCAGTATCCCTTTATTTTGATATTAAATAGAACAGAAGTTAGTGACATGCCCTCTGCAATTTTAACATCATATGTGTGAGCTGGAAATCTATTCTGCATGCTGAAGATGTCACGGGAAGTGGAAAGTTTTTACAGGTATTAGAGAAAATCCATAAGATAAAGCATGGATCACAGGAGTCATGCCCAGAATAGTGGATGTTTCCTGAAATCAAGTAATAGAGGCAAAAGGCTTTTCTAACGTCAAGCTCCAGTTCTACATGTAGTTATGCATGTATGGTTAGCTTCATCTATGACAGCAGTCGTGCAGATTTCAGTCAAACTTGTGCATGGAGTTAAGTATATATGTATGTGTGTTAGAAGTTTGAGAAAAATCTTGTCTGGGCTTTAAAATGTCAGCAAGATTTCTCTTTATCTGGGTTCGTATGGCATGATAAACTTTTGAGAGTCCTCATTTTTAAAAAGAGAGCAAGTATATACATCTGGAAACCTCCCATGTTTATTCTGGATGCCATCTTTTGTCTCAGAAACAAAGTTGGCGTGTTCTGCCTTTTAGCTGCAGTGGGTCTTGAAGCGTAGTGTAATGAAAAGTGTTGCCGTTTGCAATAGATTTTTTTCCTAAATTTTATTTATTTAAGTGTTAGAAGAGAAGGATTGCCTCCGTCATAGAGGTGTGTGTGAAGTGCTAAAGCCTCTGACCTCTGGCATCTCATTAAAATGTTTTCCTTTGTTCTTTCTTTTTGTATACATGTTCTGGTGTTATAAGCAGTCACATATTATGTGTATTTTATGTTTTTTTTCTGTCACCTCATGGCAGTTTAGCTGTCTTTTGCAGAGCTGAACAACTAGTACTGTTTCTTTGTCTCATTGGTCCTTTAAAGGATGCTAGTCATTAGGACTGCAACCACTTGGTGAATTCTGGGTTGAGTTGGAGTAGGTGCCAAGACAATGACAGAGAATATTTGCTTTTATGATTTCAGTAAAAATAGTTGTGCTTTAAGAGAGGTGTTGGGGAGACGATACTGTGAACAGACAGAAACTAGCTCTCTTGTGTAAAAGCCACTGCCATTAACTGATTCCCTGGATAGGATAGACAGTGCAGTTTGGCTTTAGCATGCCAGATTACTTTCCTAGAATCTAGATTACAATAGTTTTAAATGCAGTAACCTGGCTTTTGTCACTTGCTTAGTACATTTCATATCTTTGTTGTTCTAGGGTTAGTGGAAAAATCAGACCAGAAAGCTTCAGTGGCTATACAATCAATGTCTCCATATTAGTGCTTTGTTTTGTGTGTGTGTATATTTAAGTTGGCGTTCAAGTTGGTGTTCAGTTGGAGAAGGGTTTTTGTTTTGTTTTGTTCTGTGAAGTCTTACATGTGAGATATGTGTAGCTTGTTTTGTTTACTTATTCTCCGTGTTTCATTTCAGCTGAGAGAGAATTACAGTTGCATTTTGTTCTTGTTGCAAATCATAAACTAAAATATGGAACAGGATCTCCCATCATTTTGTCTTACCCTCTTAGGGCAAGACTGATAGTGTTCAGCTTTCACAACTCTGGGTAGGGTGAAACCATTCGTAATTCTTTTGGCTGAATGCTGCATGCAAAAAGCTGCTCGGGAATGTCCTCTCTGGACAAACATTGATGTGACCAGACCTGTTGCCACAGGTCCAAGTTTATTCAGTGGTGGAAAACACATTGCTTAGGATTTGTTGCTGTTTAGTAGCTGAGGCCTTGATGTGTCCTTGCTTTGCACACTGGGTAGCTGTGTAAACTAGTGTAAAGTAAGTGCTGCTGTTCTGATTTAAAAGCCAGGTGGAGAATTGGAAGTGAGTGTTATAATTACAGTACTGTCTCTATTATAATAGTCCCTAAGCAATCACAGGCAATCGGAGTCCCTGCCCTGAGTAACTTAAATCTTACCACAGATGCCTGTCATTACTGTGCTTCGCCAACCTCAGTCATAGTAGCTAGAATTGTTGGTCTAATGCATTCAAAGTCACAAATCTTCTCCCAGAAAGTTGTGAGATTTGGTTTGATAGCTAAATTTTAGAAAATGAATCTTGGGGTAATTTTATCTATTTACATATTTATTTACTTTGAGCTTTACACTTTAAAGTTTATTTTAAGTCCCAAGTTTTGTAAAAGGATTGATGTCACCACTTCTGCGTGGTGAGATGCACAAACCTTTGAGGCTACAGGTTTGGAAAATAATTGCGAAAATAAACATTATCACAGAGTAGGCTAAGCTAGTATAGACATATGGAAGTCCACTCATTTTTATAAGCTCTTAGTAACACACAGTGCAAAGCATGAGCTCTTGCTGCATGTTTTCCTTTTGATCTCACTATCTTCTGCTCTCACTAATAGATTTCAGTACATACACTACTTCCAGATAACGTCAGTGAAGTGGCTTTACTTGATAAGAAATGGGCATGACAAGCTTGCCAGGCTGCTGAGGTTCTAGACATTTGAGTTTAAAAAATGTAATAGTCTGTTGAAATTGAATGCACAAATCAGCATCAAGATGACTACAAAAGGGAATTGAAGTGTGTGCATTCACTTTTATTGGAAACGTTCAGTGCAGTGAATGCTGACAGTAACTTACCTGACAAAGGGGAAACAACCGGAAAAACTTGCTACAAGTGAGATATTCAAGATTTCTGGCTATCTAAGGTGTTTTAGAGAGGCCTGTTACCTTGGTGTGCAAGAAGTAGTGGTATAGATAAGTTACTGCAATGGAGTTAGTGTTCTGACAGTTTTTGTGGAGTCTGTTCTTTTATGTTGGGGATACTGTATCATACAGAGGTGTATGTTAATAGAACAGTACTGTAGTTAGTAAAAGATACACGAGGTGGAGCATACTTAAAGACAATTATTACAGTTTCTGTAAGCGTGGATAGAAAGCTCCTGATAAAGCTAGCTACTTATACAAAAGAATTGTACAGCAAGAGCTTCTTTTTAAAAAAAGGAAAGCAAAGGTCTTCGTTGTGTGGAACAGTGGGGTCAAACATGGCTAATATGAGGTCTTGTCTTGGTAGAAAACTATTTTGTATTTCTGGGTAGATTCTGCCTCTGTGTGATAATCACTGGTATGTTGTCTTTTCTTTGGTTTTCCCTTACCTATGTACTATTTAAAACCAGGGAACTCAGCAGTGAGAAGGAGCTGGTTCTTTTTTAAGGATTTATTAGTACTGACTGCTCCAAAAGCTGGGGTGCCCCATGTAGACTCTGCAGCACCAGCCGTTGTGCAGGGCACTGAAGGAGTTACAAAGGCATCAGAGAGTTTCTGCGCTCAGGTGGACTGGCTCTGCATCTCATAACCCTCTGACACCCAGAGATGGTTTGGTGTCAGCAGAATGGTAAAGCTATTGCCAAACATAGAGCAAATAATCAGTTCTGGAGGTGGCTGTTACTTTTGTAGCATTTGACCCTTGGCACTTTGACCTACTCCGTTTTCATTTCACTGTCAGTACCTTCCTTAAAGGTGGGAAATAACTACTTCCTGTTCTTCTGTGCTGTTATCTTTAATTATTTGTGGTTTTTGACTGTAGGAATCCTTCTCAGAGGTCTGAGGAAAAATTTTTATAGCAGTCTTTTATGTCCTTAATGAAGATTGGTTATTCTTTTTTCTGATAATTTTCTCATCCACATTAATTCAAGAAAGTTTTTCGTTCAGTAATTCTGTCTTTTTATCAAGCATGTCATAGTGACAGTGTAGCTATTGCTTCATTCTTGAAAACAGAAAATAACTATATAGGCAAATATGCAGTGCTTCAGAGAGTCTGGAGAGTTGGTTGTCTCTTATTGTATAAAATAGAGGATTCGTTCAGAATGCCAAAACTTTCCTTTCCTTTCTGTCTGTGAATCTATGCCCATTCTGCATTTACTTCTTCAGAATATTCCAAATTATTCCTAGTGCTTATGCTTTGATAAACAACAAAAAGTGTCTTGAAGAAGCAAATATCGTACAAGACAAGGACCCAGGCTGTTCTTCTTCCCTGACAAGCGTGAGTCTGAAAACTAAATAGGAAAAGGACTAAACTACGTCATTAAAAGGGGTAAGGTCGAACACGTAAAGGGCTTGGCTGACTTGCTTAAGCAAAGGTGACTAATGCCACTCAAGACCCTCTGTAGTGTGTAAGGCATCTGCTGAAGGCTAGCAGATTTAACTGGTAGGAGAGGCAACTGATGCCCAGACAAGATGCCTTAGGATATCTCAAGTATTTTTGTTGGAGTAGAGGAGGGTCCAGAGACTTTGTATGTCAAAGGGGTGGCATAGAAAGTTGAGGGAGGTTGTGGAGAAATTCTTTCTCTGAGATTGTGGGGAAAGCTTATAATGCAAAATCTCACCACGTTATGTTTTACTTTTAGCCAAACAAAAAGGCTTTGAGCTTATACCAGTATATTAACAACACTATGATGCTGCTGCTTGTGCCCAGAGGACGTAGTATTTCCTTGTTAGCAGTCTTATAGGCTTCAGTCAATCTGTTTCGTTATCTTTCATTATCAATGAACACGCTCCAGAGCTGATGCACATCTTCAGTGATGTTGCTTTGTTGTTTTACTTAACATCTGTTTCTGGAGGTGGTAACAGTTTTGAAGAAATGACTAAAATTACCAGTTAGATTGAAAGAGAATGTGTGAACTGAAGAAAAATTACAGATTAATATTAATAGTACAGCATGGAAACTAAAATCATAGCACCAGTAGGAACAAACCTGTCTTGATTATTATATTACTACATACCAAGCTGAATAGTACATTTTCTTTTTTTGTTCATGATACTGAGCTGTATACATCTGTAGAGCATAATCTTATCATGCCACTTAGACGTTAACCCAGTATGAAATATCCAGATTTCCTTGGCCCTCAATACTCCTAAATCATCAATACACAAAGCTGTTTCTTTGAAGCCTGTTATATGGGGACTGAAGAAGGGAAAGCACATGTTCCTCTTGCTTCTTCAGGTTCCCTTTCATGGCTCAGGTGGGGACTTAAGTGCCAACAGTGTGAAAAGTGCAGGATCGAAATGGAAAGAATATTGAGCACAAAATTGGAAACTAGGCAGATAACTTTCAAATATTGGCCAAAAGTTTCTGACTCATTGAAACTAATGCTTAGCTTTCTGTGTCAGAGTACTACTCTTTGTTATCTATCTCTATTTACATTATTAGTTTTCTAATCCATTGATTTATAGTTACTATTTTCCTGGTTGTAACTTAGAATATCTTAGTGTTGTGCTGCACTGTGTTGCTACATGAATTTGAAATGGTTTCTTAGAACAAATGTGTTTATCTTGCTTTACCATCTAATCTAACGATTGTTTTAGGGGCCATAGTTATTACACTGGAGATTCCCAAGCTTTTCATACCATGTGTTCTCCTCACACCTTTCTTTTCATTGGTGACTGAGCAGGGAATACCCTTCTGGTGGCAATGGCATAGTATCCCTTGGAGAACAACACCTGCAAACTCCTGTCACATGTGGAAGAGTAATGAATGCCCCCCAAGTTAAACTTTCTTGTGATGTGGTGTAACTAGAAATAAGGATAAGACGCAAAAGAGTGATCCTTATCCACCCTTGGCAAGTAGAGTGTGCACCAGATGCCTTGTATATAATTTTGTCTCTCATGCTGCACTGTGTTCAGTAGGTGATTATACTGCATAGGTGTGCAAGCATATGTGCTACAGGACTGTTCTGTTTGTGGTTTTTTTTTCAGGATCTAAGAACATGAACCAGATTACAACAAATGGGGAAAATGAAGGAACTACCAAAATTATTGCACCTTCCCCTGTGAAAAGGTACGTAGGCCAGCAGTTCTCTTCCAGCTTCTATGAGGCTTTGTGTTGCGTTGCATAGAGGAACACATTTAGTAATCATTAGTAACAGTTTATTCTGCCCTTAAGTTTAGCACCATCTGATCTTCTGTTGACCAAGGTCAGAGAGTGTTCCCAAGTAATTAATTTTAACAAACCCTGATCTTCAGAGGAACCTGGAACAGGGGTTCCAGGTGCCATGGAGTTTGGAAACACAAGAATTGGGAAAAGTTAAGGCAAGGAAAAAAATCTCAGTTTTAAATAAGAAAAAAAAAATAGATAATGACCCAGGGACCGTCGATCAGGATAGTCCTATGAAGTCCTGTGTATCTCTCCCCTGGGAGCTGCGGACTGGCTAGCAGAGTCCTCAGGGCATGAGTCTTCTGCCTCTCCATGGGGCAAACTCTGCTTGGGATGTGTGGGCAGGGAAGAGCTGGGCATGGCCTGTCTTCCAGCAGTGCTGTTAATCTTGCAGTCCTTACCCATTACACTGGTAAATTCAGAGCAAAAATCATGAATGTTTATGCCTGATCTTTAGGAGCAGTGAATTGCCAGGGCTTCTCTGGACTTGTGTGATCTGCTGTGTTTAATTACCAGTGCTGAATTGTGCATCTCTGGTTATGAGACATATTTGAGAGAAAGAGATGAAACTCAGATTCAGAAAGGGATTTATATCCCCACCCTTAATTTTAGGTGGAATTTGGGTGCCTGAATCAAAAAAGACTGATCTGACAAAACAATGAGTCAAAAACTCAGCACCTAGATTTTTTGCTTAATTGCCTGAATGTCTGTCTCTGCATGCCCAGTAACCCTGACAGGTTTTCTTGAGCTGAGTACCTTTGGCCTTATATCTCCATTGAACCTGTGAGTTTCAGATACTAGGTATCTGGACTGAACTCTGAAGAAGCGTCTAAAAAATTTACTGCAAATACTTGGTGAGTAGTGTTTCCTGTTGCCTAGTATTTAGAACAGTTGCTCCCCAAAAAAGAAGAGCTGAGTTTAATTGCTTCCTCAGTTTGAGGGAAATTTAACCAAATATTCTATCCCTTAGATAATAAGGGATACTAATACTAATCATGCATGAAAAGAAAATTTATGATTTTGCCACTCAGTCATGTGAAGCTAGGCCACTGAGCAGGAAACAATTCAAAGATATATAAATACCTGCGGGGAGAGTGCAAAGAGGACGGAGGCAGGCTCTTTTCAGTGGTGCCCAGTGACAGAACCAGAGGCAATGGGCACAAAATGAAACACAGGAACTTCCCTCTGAACATCTGAAACACTTTTTCACTGTGAGGGTGAGCAAGCACTGGCACAGGTTGCCCAAGGAGATGGTGGAGTCTCCCTCCTTGGAGATACTCAAGAGCCATCTTGACATCATCCCAGACAGCTGGCTTTACGTTGCCCTGCTTGAGCAGAGGATTGGATCAGTTGGCCTCCAGAGATCCCTGCAGCCACAACCATTCTGTTGGTCTGTGATTTGTTAGGAGAGAGAAAGGTACAAAGCAAGAGGTATCCCTATTTCATAGATGATTGTATTGGAAAAGGGTAGGAGTCCTTTGCTACAGGAAGTAGTGGTCCAAATGCTGTGTATAAATTTTTAGAAATGAACTGTTAAAAAGAAATGGATAGGCAGGTTGTAGAGCAAGAACCAAAATGGGGTACTCTCAACGTGGCAGCTTCAAAGTTTCTGAGTTTAGTTTCCTTCCTTGATAGTTTAAGAGCGGTTCACGGGTGGATTCTCACAGTCACTGTTTTAAATAGTGTTAATCACTTCCAGCAAAAAAGTATTGGAAGTTGTTTTTCTTGCGTGCTTTCTATTTAGAAATGTATTTGTTCTTCTCTGTGTCTCTGTCTGCACATGTAAAACACCTTTCAGGTCTGCCAGGCTTAGTATGCGTGACAGGCAGCACACATGCTTTGTGAAGCATTTACAGTTTGGTAGTTTACTGCATCCTATGTAATTCTCGCATTAATTGTCAGTCATGCTTGCAAAGCATCTTTTAGCAGCTCTTACAAGCTGAGTTTTCATAGTGCAACATCTCATTCACTGTTGAGATACTTAGTTGGTTGCTTCTGCATAAGTGGTATAAGTTGAAGTTAAACCATAAAAACCCTCAACAACAGTAATCTCACATGAAATTTGGATCCTGACTTTTTCAGATACTTTGTCTGAACTGTTCTTTTTGCAACTGCATTCCTGGAGGTAATACCAGTATCTGAAAAGCTGCCTTGCTGTAGCTTTCTAGCTGTAAATTGTGTGTCTGCTATGAATGAATAATGGCTTAGGAATCTAATGCAGTGAATTCACCTCCCAAGATATTTCTCTTTCTCTTTTTTAAGCTTTGAGAACACTATTCAAATTTATTTAAGCCTAAATTCACTGTAAGTATTGTTTGGTAGTTTATGCTGTGCAAAAACAATTGCTTTTTGCAATGCAGGACTGAAACATATTTACATGAGTTACTTGCTTAGTGTATACTAAGCACGTATTTTTAAGCCTGGGAATAGACTGTATGCACATATGAGTCAATAATTAATGGGTGCAGTATTAAGAAAATGATTTACCTGATAAAGTGTAATTTAATTTATTTTCCTGCTGACTTACTGTAGCTTTGCATTTTGTTCACTTGGGTGAGAATTAAATGATTAACTCAGTGACCTGTAGTAACCAAAGGCTGAGGTTAAAAGTGGATTAGTGAGTTAAGTACCCAAGATTCCTTTGAAAGCTGAGTCTGTCACCTCCTGCTCTGGGCAAAGAACTCTGGCTTATGTCCTCCTCTTTATAAGCATCTGTAGAGCTTTGGGGTTTTTTTTCTGCTTAAGTTGCACTTTGGAAAGATAGGTAGTATTAATGCTTGTAGTGGGTTGCTGTCAGTAGTACTTCCTCAAGAGTGTAGTGGAGATCAATGCGACTGTCTGTATCAGGTGAACTGCTTGTTCATGTAGAAAGCAAGCTCTAGATGCACCTAGAGATGATGATGCAGGAGAAGCATGATTAGCCATTGGTGGGAAGATGGGTGCAGAAGCATGCTCCATCTGGAAGCCACCTTGCAGCACTTGGAATGACAGTGAGCAGGTTATCTAGGAGCATTAATGGGTTGGAAGTTGTAAAACCTGACACTATGAGAATGGTAGGAATAGGAAGAATTGAAGCATCCTACTGTTTACCCCCCTATCTCCCATAGGTACAATGGGAGACTGGTTAAGAACACTGATATATCTCTATCTAAGCCAGATGACTGTCTCAACTGTCCTGATACATTACCTTGCAGCAGTCAGGGAAGATAGCTCTTTCATGTTGTCAGAGCTATGCTCAGTGTCTAGCAAAAGGAAAACATAAGGAGTTATTGGGGAAGGAATGAGAAGAGTATGCTGCTCTATGAACCTATGCTCTGTCGCGTTTTGAGTAGTTATCACCCCTGCCTTTGTTGCTCTCGTCTTAAAGAAGGTACTGTAGACTTGGAAAAATGATAGAAAAGCAAAATAAGGATATTCAGAGGTATGTGGTGACTGCTATACTGGGAGAGGTTGAATAGTCTGTGGTTCTTTCACTTGGAAAAGAGATGAGACAGTTGTTAACAAATCTATAAAAAAAAATATGGGAAGGAGTTTGTGAGTAGGGAACTTTCATAGGGCTTTTTTTCTTTCTATAAGCATAGAACTAGTGAGGAACACAGGATGGAAGTTTTGAACCAGGTGGAAGTTTTGCAAGAAAATTAAATACTTGCTTGTGCCATAGTTAAATACTGGAGCATACTGCTACTAGGCACTATTTATGCAAAAAAAAAAAAAATATTCAAGAGGTGTTTAAGTAAATACATGGAAGAAAGTTCCATCAAGAGCTGTGTAGAATAAAAAGCAGATAAAGCCTCTGGTTCAATAATCTGTTAAGTGCATATTGTGGAAGATTATGAAAGCATATTGTATATTTGCCCCATTGTTAGACTTTTTGCCTAAGCATCTGTTCTTGTTTATTCTGAGACAAGACTGACCTTTTTTGTGACTCAGTGCAGCCATAAGTTTGAGCTTGTAGAGCTGATTTTCAAGACTTAGGTTTTCTTCCTTCCAATCTTTCTTTCGACATAGCAACTGTTTTGCCTTTTTCACGTAGCAGGCAAATAGCTATATGCCAGAGTGGGTCCCTGTAATGATTGTATACCTTTAAGATTAATTTTTAAGAGGTCAGGGGGAGAGAACGTGTGATCTGTACACTATGGGTTTAAAGAAATATATATCTGTACTTTTGTTTAGCTTTAAAAAGATGAAAAATGAAAACAGTCCAGAAACCCAAAGAAGTAAAACAAGCGCACCATGGGAGGAAAATGGCCCACAGAGGTAAGGCGAGGCATGATGTCCTAGATATTGTGCAATAGTAAATATCATGCCATGGCAGTAGGTTGAAGGATATTGCTATAATATATCAATGTATTAACAGGTTCACGACAAATCTGTATTGCACGTGAGAAGATAGGTCTTGTCATGGATAAATAATCAGTTAAAAATTAGGAAAGTAGATGTAGGAGGAAGTGGTCAGTGGATAAGACTGAGCAGTGGCTTTCCATAGAGAACTGTTCATAGACCCCTGCTGTTGAATATATTTGTCAAAGACCTGGAAAAGGGATGATAAGGTTTGGTCATGGGACCATTGTTCAGGATAGTGAGAGTGAAAATTGTCTGTGAAGAGTAGCAGAAAGATCCCTAAAGTATGAGTGACAAGTCACTAGGTCGTGGATGATGTTGATCAGTAAGTGTAAAGAGAGGCACGTTGGCGCAAAAAAATAACTCTGGATTTCTGAGTAAAATGAGGTACTGTGTAGTTATGATGGATAACTTTATGCAAACATAACTATGTAGCAGTCAGAAAAAACAATTAGCAATTATTAGGAAAGCAAGAGAACAGCATCATGCTGTTATGTAAATTTATGGATCACATATTTGCTCCATGAATTTTGAGTGCCATTCTGATGTCTTTATTTCAGGAAAAGGAAAAGGCTTTTAAAGGGGTAGCAAGGGTAATCAAAGGTGTGAATGGCTGTGCAGGGAATGTGTGCAAGGGATGTAGGCCAGGCAGGACTGTCTTCAGTCTGGGAAAGAGATAATTTCAGGGGATATGTTCTAGAAAATTGTAAGTAGTACAGAGAAAGGAGAAAGCGATCAGAATTGTATTTTTCCAGTATTAGAACTTCAGATTAGATTAGATCTTCAAATGAAGCCATTGGAGGTGGTTTAAAAGCATTGAGAAAGGCAGTGAGTAGTGACTCATTGTGAGTAGGAGACCTGTGGTCCTCCTTTAGAAGGAATGCTGGAAGTTTGTGGATTCCTGGGAGAAGCTGGGTGAGTCATGGGACAAAAAATCTTAGAATCATAGAATCATTAGGGTTATAAAGGACCTTTAACGGGCATCTAGTCCAACCACCCTGCAAGAAGCAGGGACATCTTCAGCTACATCAGGTTGCTCAGAGCCCCATCCAACCTGGCCTTGAACGTTTCCAGGGATGGGGCATCCACCACCTCTCTGGGCAACCTCTTCCAGTGTTCCACCACCCTCATTGTAAAACATTTTTTCCTTATATCCAGTCTGAATCTACCTCCCTCTGTTTTAAAACCATTACCCCTCATTTTGTTACAACAGGCCCTGCAGAAGAGTTTTTCTCCGTCTTTCCTGTAGGCCCCCTTTAGGTACTGGAAGACTGCTATAAGGTCTCCCCAGAGTCTTCTCTTCTCCAGGCTGAACAGCCCCAACTCTCTCAGCCTGTCTTCATAGGAGAGGTGCTCCAGCCTCTTATCATCTTCATGGCCCTCCTCTGGACCCTCTCCAACTGGTCCAGGGCCTTCTTCTGTTGGGGGCTCCAGAACTGGACACAGTACTGCAGGAGGGGTCTCACGAGAGCAGAGTAGAGGGGCAGAATCACCTCCCTCGACCTGCTGGCCACGCTTCTCTTGATGCAGCCCAGGATGCGGTTGGCCTTCTTGGCTGCAAGTGCACATTTCTGGCTCATGTTGAGCTTCTTGTCCACCATCCCTCCGAAGTCCTTCTCCTCAGGGCTGCTCTCAATCCATTCTCCACTCAGCGGCTGCTCTCAATCCATTCTCCACTCAGCCTGTATTTGTGCCTGGGATTGCCACGACCCAGGTGCAGGACCTTGCACTTGGCCTTGTTGAACTCCATGAGGTTCACATGGGCCCACCTCTCCAGCCTGTCAAGGTCCCTCTGGATGGCATCCCTTCCCTCCAGCATGTCAGCTGCACCACACAGCCTGGTGTCGTCGGTGAACTTGTTGAGGGTGCACTCTATCCCACTGTCCATGTTGCCGACAAAGATGTTAAACAAGGTGGGCTCAATATGGACGCCTGAGGAATGCCACTCATCACCGATCTCCTGTTGGACATTGAGCCATTGACCACCACTCTCTGAGTGCGGCCATCCAGCCAATTTCCTATCCACCGAGTGGTACATCCATCAAATCCTTGTCTCTCCAGTTTAGAGAGAAGGATGTTGTGCGGGACAGTGTCAAAAGCTTTGCACAAGTCCAGGTAGATGACAGCAGTTGCTCGTCCCTTGTCCACCAATACTGTAACCCTGTCATAGAAGGCCACCAGACTGGTCAGGCGTGATCTATCCTTAGTGAGGTGAGGCTGACTGGCTGTAGTTCCTGGGTCTTCCTTGTTCCCCTTTTTAAAAATGGGCGTTATGTTATTCCTCTTCCAGTTATCAGGAGCCTCACCAGACAGAAAATCCTCAAGGGATAGCAACTGGTTCAGTAAGTCCCCTGGACTGGGCATAATGGGGGAATGAGAGAGCACCGAGGAGCTGTCATCCGTGTTCTTGCTTCCAGTAGGTGGTTGCTTATGGCCACTGTTGGAAACAGGCCTCTCAACTAGATGACACGTTAAGTGTAGTCCAGTATAGTCCTGCTTTTATGTGATGGTTCAGATCTATAGATGGTGTGTCTTTTGGGGCATCATGATGATTTACCATGTGCATTCCTTCTGTAAACTTTAGGTGTTTTCAGAGTAAGGACAAGGCAGTGTGCAAATACACTCTTCCTACGATAGACGTTTATTTGTGAGTTTTAAAGAAGAAGTGGTGTCAACTTGTCACATTATGGCTCCATTGTTAAAATGGCTCTCAGAATAGCAGCAAGTTTGATCCTGAAGGAGCCAAAGAGTTGCAGGATTGAGTTTTTGCAAGTCTGTCTGTTCTACAGGACTATGCCATTTCAGACACATAAGCAGACTGTGTGCTGCACAGAGGTTTTCACAACTTCTAATAATAATTCTCATTGAGCTGAAGTGTGGCAGCTTTTCAGCCATGCAGAGCAATGCTCTTATCAGTGGTCTGCAGAAGCAGGTGAAGAGGAATGTATCCAATTTGAAGGCCAGAGGGTTTTAGGAAGGCAGAAAGAAATATCTTAATTGGAATTTGGTGAGAATATCATATGTACCACATAGTTGTTGTGAAAAGAGCTGAGTAATGTTAGATAGGATATGCGGTTGAGCTTAGCATCCTTCCTCCAAAAAGTCATGAAACATCAGTAGCCCCCCTTAGAGTGATATGTACTCCATTGCAGGCTCTGTCACACTGTTGGAAGAGATCCTTACACTTCTGCAGGAAGATATCACAGGATAACCTACACAGGCATTTGATAGTCTACGTGTAATTTGGTAAAAACCCAACCCATTGGGTCCCACCCAGGCTTAGGTACATAACATGAAGCTTGGAATACTGCCAGATCATTGGCAAAGGGTTATGACGATGAACAGCAGAGAACTGGAGCTAAAATTGTTTCACTATCCCAAGCATTAGCTCTGTGATGAAGATGTATGTCATGACAGAAACACTGTTTTCATACTTACATCTGTGGACAACATAAAGAATAGAGGTACATTTGAATGTCTCGCTCTAGGCTGGATAACTCATATGAAAGCACAGAATTATTATTATGCTCAAAGAATACGTGTATACTTGGTTCTGCATTTTGTAAGCTTAGAGCTGTTGGCTTGGCAATGCTGAGAGGTCTCCTAGATTTTCAAGGTTCAGTGTAAAATATTAGTTGCTGGAAAGCAGTACCATCTGTATTTAGGTAGCATGTGCGCACACGCGCATACATGTATAGCTGAATATGTGTATAAGTGTGTGTGTGAGCCTTCTCATTTTTGTAGGCTGAATCTCAGTTAGCTGACATAACTTTACTGGAAGTTTTAAAGCTGACTGTTTACTCTTCCCTTTTAACCCTAGTGGGCTGTATAATTCTCCCGGTGACCGCAATAAATCACCGAAGTTTCCTTACTCTCGGCGACGGAACCCATCAGGTGGCAGTGAGAATGAGTCTGGGCAGCCAGTCCGGAGGAGGTAAGAGCCCCGAGGTTAAGTACTGTTAGCTTCTCACAGTAGAAAGCTTGATGTCCTGCATGCTCTGTGTTCAGTAAAGGCTCTTGGAGACACAGCTGGGTCCTGGGAAAAGGGGTGCCCAGATCTGCTTTTGGAAGGGAAGCTTAGGACAGGTTTTTTGCTTGCATATTGTTCTGAGTACTAGGAAAATGGTGTCAAAAATATGAGAGATTGCATTATTTGCACGTGCAAGATCCTTTCAGTTGCTGCAACTATTTTTCCCTTGTGAAGGAAAGGATTGATGGATGTTGGTTGCTTGACAATGAGCTTCTAATATAGAGTAGTATTTTATTTAAAGTACATTGCTTTGCTTTAAGTGCAACAAAAATTAAATGACTGAGCCATAAAGCTGTCTTCAACAGTCCCATATGTGACATACGTTACATTAGAGAGGATGCCAGCAAAAATACAACTATGAGATACTTAATGTGTTTTTAATGGGTACATGTTGAATTGGGTAACTTGGAGAAGTAAAATTAAATGGATGGAGATTCTGTGTGGTGTGTCCTGGAATGTGTCCAAAATGTGAATTACAGGGACAGATCTGAAGTGATACAGTTTTGAGACACTACATGTTACCTGGGATGGTTTGTCCTGCTGAGGGCCTACTTTCATTGCTAAGGTACCCTGATGCTGTGATCTGCTGTGAAGTATGGACAAGCATAGCTACTGTGCTGTTTTCATGGCAGTCTTCTAGGGCTGCCTTACAAGCCAGCACTTTGGAGTTACATCTCCTTTTGACTTTTCTGAAGTGATTACCTGTTTAGCTTTCAAATCCAGTGTTTGCAGAGGAATCTCTGAAGACACAGCTGTATCTATGAGGAAATGTAGTTAGATGTGGAGCTTTTATATTTGTCAGGTTTCTGAGCCGCTCCAGACCTTTTATCTGCCATTAACTGTATAGAACAGCAGTGAAGAAACTCACCCATGGTGTATGCTTAGTGACCTTGTGCCTGAGTTAAAGTAAATCAGCATAGCTCTCTCTAAGTCAATAGAGTTATGTTGATTTACCATGTTGGAAAAAGCCCTTGTAAGTGTTAATAGCAGTGTGTTTCCTGAATGGGTTTTTTGATTCATTGCTAGCTTAGTTGTCAGAAGTACTTGTTGGGCTCTGTAAAAACAAAGGAATAGAGCTGTGCAGTGCTAAACTGTCTTGTACCAAGAAAAGAACAGTGTTTGTGCACTATGCAGTAGGAAATTTTTTGAGATGCGAAGTGTTTATCATCTGGGATTTGCGTTTGGCTGATCTCAGTGGACAGGTGGTCATGCCAATAGCAAGTTTTCTTCTGAGCAACCACACCAACAAAATATTTTCAAAAGTCTTATCTCATATGTGAGACTCCGAAAACTGACAATAGTAGGTGGATTCTAACCTAATTATGTCTTCCTGAATCTTGGTTTTACTCATGCACTTTCCTTTTTCAGCTGTTTAATAACAATAGCCGTGTTGTTTATGCAGTCTTTACTGGAATTAAGAGGGAAAACATCAGGCTTTGCTATGCTGGAAACAGTAGGAAACTCTTAAGGCTAGCATACTATGCTTAACCTTGCAAGTCAAGGGTTTGCAATGACAGCTTGAATGGGATCATGCCTTCACAATTTACTATCCTAAAAAGTATAAAATACGGACATGCCCTTTTGTCTCTGCCTTAAATCATATTGAAAAAAAACCTTTGTAAAGTGTGTTTTTTTAAAAAAAAAAGATGGGAGTTTTTGTGTATTTGTGTTAAGTGACCCAATGGTATTTCATTAAAACTTCCTTAATGTCACAGGAAAAATCAAAACAGTGGCGAAGATTCGGATTTAAAGCAAAGGAGAAGGTAAATATATAATCTACAGCAGCCATGAAATTCTAGCAAACGTACTGATCATATTTTAGTTCCCTGCATCCCCTCCCTTCCTGCCTTCTCCTCCATATTCTTAAATGTTTAAAAAGCTTTTTATGTTCCACCCATTTAATTTTTTCTTTCCTATCTTTCTTTTGCTAAACACTTAGTAGCATAACCTCATCACAGCAGAGATTCCTACAAGCTGCCTTGTGCATTGTTACTATACCATGCTAGAAGCAGTTTGTGGAAGTTTACTAAAGGCTTGCCTGCAAGTTGAAAGTCAATTCTGGAAGTTTTAGCTTTTGAGTTTTGCATCTGCAGATTTTGTTTTGAGTTCTCCAGTCTCCCAGTCCACTTTTAATTAATCTGTTTTGAAAACAAGTGTACTATCAGTTAAGATGAATTGTCCTGCAAAAGGTAGATGCAGAGGCATATGCAACTTCTTATGGTGTTCTCGGGGTCTTACACATTTTTTGCTGAATTTTTTCTTAAGCTTTTTTTTTTTTCCTGTGCAGTCCTGAGTAGGTGTCGCATTTCCAAATAAAATACTGGTGTGAATTTGAGTGTGCCCTTCAACAATGGCAGCTTTTAACAGATTTTTTGCATCTGGAGCTCTCTAGTGCCTTTCCTTGCTCCTGTGCTGCTGGCCTGGCTGCTGAAAAAAGGTGACAGTGCATTGCATTTTGATGTTAGGGTCTCTTGAAGATTGTGAAGGAGAGCAGGCACTCCCAGGATCTGATTGACAGATCTGCAGCATGGGAAAGGAGCTCTGGCAGAGATACAAACATCACAGGGACAATCACAGGAAGTAAGGGAAACTGTTCATGTACTTTGCACCTATTATGAGAGAACAGATAATTTTTTCTGCATGTTACCATTACAAGCTCCTAGTGATAGTCCCATGGTGAATATCCAGCACATAAAACTGAGAGGATTTAGTTAGGCATCTCAGGTGGAAAATCCCAGTGCTCAGAAGGAACTTCTTCCTGAAGGCTATGCCTGCTGTATTACATTACAAATGTACAAGTTTGTTATTGTATATTGGAATAGACCTCGACTTCCTCACAATTTTGTGACTTTTAATCTCATTTTCATCAGAAAAGGGCTGCACCAGAATATGAGCCTTCTCTGTCAACTGTTTCTCTGAAATGCCAACTTCTGCAACCCACCCTTCAAGCCCCAACCTGGGCTGTATTTGTTCTGTTTCTCTCATAGCCAAACTGACTATGCGCCTTGTGTCAGTCCATATAGATAAACCACCTGAAAAATATCAAATCTATTGCATGACCAATAAAACATGAGAAAAGGATGAAAGGCGCTTTGTAATTGTCAGAGATCAGAATGATCTCCTGTGTCCTTGCACCTGACTTAGGAAACCACCTCTGTTTCCATTTTGGTATTTTATTCAGTTCAGTAAAAGCTAATGTTTAATATTCAGTGAAAGATAATATTCTGACAGCCAGCATGAGGAGCTGCCACTCAGCTGACAGCTCAGCAGCCCTGCTCTCTCCCCGCAAGTGCTTTTCTGACAGGTAATACAAGGTAGTTTGATGTGCAGTATCCAAAAGCTGGATCAGATTTCCATTCCTGAAAAGCTAGAGAAAGGCTTATCTTGAATTTGAGCAAATAGGATGTTTTATCTTGCAATTCTCCTGCCATGGTGTGATTTTTGCTGTGTTGGTATGTTATGGGATAAATTGCTTAAATCAGAGTAAGAAAATACTTGAAGTACTGAGAAATATAAAAGAACTGAGTCACTTGGATGATGTGGAAGTGTGAAAGAACAGTGTTGCCTGGATGACCTAGTAATGTTGAGATTCAAGATTAGTGGAATATTTATTAAACATCTGATAAGATTTGGGGGGAAAAAAAGCTGTACTTTTGGGCTTGTAAGGTCTGCTCTGGTTCTGGGGTGTTTATTGCTCTGAACTCTCTGGATGTGCTAGAGCCAATATCTTTTGGACACCATCTCTTAATCTTCCTTCATCCTTCGGGGTTACATTTTTCTGTAGTAACATACATTTTTCTTACCTCCACTTTCAGCTTCACCAAAAAATCTGTATTTTTACTTGGGAAACTGGCTATCCTGAGCCTCTCAATGGCTTTAAATTATGAGCCATGAAATTTAGGGATGGGAAGAGGTTTCTGCTTTTCCTCTGGGGAAATTTGACTTTTCCAAGCCTATTCCCTACAGACAAGCTGCGTTGTCCTAGGCTTTGGTTTTCCTATTATTTGAAAACATTTCTGTTTGAATGGGAGCTATGTCAGTTAATGATTTCCTATTTTGAGACCAGACTCCATAGACTCTGAGGTGTTTAATGACACAGCAATTTGATAAAACTAGCCATAATTCACTGGTATTGTGGACTAATTCATGAAACTCTGAGCTGCATCAGAAAGACATCTGTAACACTATCCTGGTTTCAGAGGCAGAGAGTAGAGTGATGTGTCCCTGACCAGATAGGACACTCAGGGGAGGTCCATGCAGCTGCAGCTATTCTGTTCCCTTGGAAGTCTCTCTCATCAGCTCTCATTGTTTAGGCTCTTCTCTCTAAGCTGTTAGAACATGCAATGAGAAAGTGCTTGTCAATAGCCTCAAACCTTGTCATGAAATGCTTCCCTTTACCTGTTACTCATACCTAATGAACTGCTTTCACTCCTCAGCTTGTTTGAGGTGTAATTTAACAAATCTCTTCTCTTACAAAAGTGGCTCATCAAAGAGCAAAAGAAAAGCCAGGAGGCAAAAGAAAGTGTGCGTCTCTGCCAGCAGCATGAAGAGTCATCCACTTATATCTCCTATTTCATACCCAGAGACCTCAGAATAAAATGTCTGTTTTCCATTGCAGCAAAATCATCATCGGTTCTTACTCCAGATATCCTAAATCTGCTAGGTCAGCTCATGTTAATATTGGTCGACTTTCCCTGTTAGTCAGCTGGGCTGTCAGTGCTGCAGAGAAGCATATCTGTCTTCGGAGGCGTTCAAAGACCATCGTCACACTAAAGAATGGTCAAGACTATTGATGCGAGTGACATTCTTTAGGACCTAGCCCAGTGGTACAGTAACAGAGTCCTGGTTTCTAAAACCAGAGCCCTGACAGCTGTCTGTCTGCTGCAAAATGTTGCTCGGTAGCAATCAAGGGTCTTGGATAGTAGTGACCAAGCACTTATCTCTACTGAGAGGAGTTTGTCTGTAGGTAGACATACACTCATTTTCTTCTTGAAGTTCAGCCTCAGCCTGTTCCACCAGTCTTTTTCAGCAGTAAATAATCAGAGCCATAAATGTCACCTTACCATTTGAAGCTTTGTGGTCAGAGGTGGTAACAGAAGTAACTGCTTTACTTCTTTTCCCTCACATGGTGCACCATCTTTGTAGCTGTGCATTGGGTCATCTCAAAGCTGTGCTGATATACACACCTGCCAATGTGTGCACTTTGGCCTTTCTGCATTTATAAAGATCAGCAGGATCACAGTGTTGGTGTTTCTTCCATACTGCCTGACACTTGAAAAATGATATGAACTTAGTGGAAGCCAGATGGAAGTTGAAATGACTTGAACAAGACAGATCTGGTGAGAATTTTGTTTTGCCTGCAAAATCATAATTAGTGTTTTGCTGGGTGTCCCACAATATGCAAGAAGAAAAGAGCCAGAATGCATGCAGTTTAAAAACAAAATGTTTTGCACCTCAAAGAAACATTTCACTGTGGTGTATACGCAATGAATGCTGAGAGATGAAATAAAACAAATGAACAAAAATGCAGTGCAATGATTCAAAAGGAAAATAACATTCACCTGACACTACACTCTGGATGCACTACTTTGGAAATGGTTGTTCCAAATCAATTAAGGAGAAAATGATAATATGACTTTCAGGTGTAGACAAGCCCTCTAGAGTCTTTAAATTCTGATTTTCCTGGTAATGTCTTTGTAGTGTTGTTCATTCCTTGTTTAGAACTTCAGTACTTCAGATGTTAGTAGATAATTTCACCTTCAGATGTTGCTTTTCTCCTCTCCAGATCGCGGTCTCGCTGTAACACCAGTAGTGGCAGTGAATCAGAAAATTCCAACAGAGAGCATCGGAAGAAGAGAAACAGGTGAGCTTTATATATTTTAGACATAGAGACATGAAACACAAAGAAGTGGAGATGGACTTTTCTGAGATAGACGTATTAAGAGGAAATATAATATGTTTTCTATGTATACAGACAGGCTTCCTGAGGCAGCTTAAGGTCCTCTTTTGAATAAGAAGAGAAATAACTGCCAAAATACTTATACATCATAGGTATATGCAATGAATGCATACCCTCCTGTTGCTGAGAATGTTGCTCATTACTGTACTGCAAAATCGAATACGGTGCACATTTACAAAAGGCTTACAATATTAATGCAAATAAAGTGGATGATGGTGATTACAAGATATTCACAGCATGTACTTCAATACCTCAGAAATTTCAAGTGCAGAATTTTAGCTGAAAAAAAGCTTTTCAGGAGAATAGTCAAAATATTTTCATGGCTCTGAAACTCTATGTTGTTTTTAAGTACCTGCATTTAATTGTATAAATATTTTTATTTTTCAGAAGGTAAAGTGTGGGCTTAAGCCCAGAACTTGTACAGCGTCAGCTGTGTCAGCTTTTAATAGAACAACAGTAGTAAACATCAAGGGATGCTAGCAAGTTTTGCGTTTTATATTCTATTTTTCTTGTTGCTGATATGAAAAAGTTAGCATAACAAGTGATTTATTGTAGCAAAGACTTTCCTTAAAAACTGCAACTTTTATGTTGCACTTGAAATAACAGCATTTGAGAGTTATTTGTGAAAATGTATTTCTAAAAAGCACATAGAATTTCTTCATAGTGCATACACAGAGCATAAGAGAGCTGTCACTGCGTGAAAGAGGAATTGTTTAAGGCAAATCTTCTAGGAGGCCATCTGCAGAAGCTGCCATAGTTTCTTGTCTCACATGCAGTACTATGAGTGATAAATGAATTTCAGGTATTTGGAAGCTCTTAGAAATAGTTATATGCTAGATAATGCTGCAGAAGTACGCAGTATAATGATATTTTAAGCATAACTTGTAGTAGTTAAAAGAGATGCTAAAAAATCATTGTGAAATTCAATTAGGCTTGTATAAGCATAGCTGAGCCATGAGATTTCTTTGGAGTTTATTTAAATCAGAGCACAGTCTTTTGAGATACTCACCTAACAATAATCTAGTGTGCATGGGAGATTTATTTTCCAGGTGAGCTTGAAGTTTGAATGAAATACTGAGTATAGTTTCAGTGATCACTAGGTAAATGGTATTTTGTATCCTTTTCTCTTAGTACATTCTTGCCAGGTTTTTTCTCCTGTGAAACTTCTCCACAAGCAAGTGAAGGAAATTAGAGACTGACCACAAGAATGTTTTTAAGAGCTTCTTGCAATATAAAGATTGAATTGTAAGAAAGATTAAATACTGCTTATTATTTTCCTAAGAATAAAAGGGCCTTGACCAACCCTTCCTCAGGTCATGGAGAAGTGCTTTTTTTTTAATTTTTTTTTTTTTAATCCATTTGTATGGATTGTTCTTATGTTTTTCACTTTTTCAGAAATGTAAAGTACATCCAAAATGTTAATGTTGCAGCATGTTGTACTCTTAGGTGGTCACTTGAAATCAGACGAGATCAAAAGTCATTATCAGTGTTAAACAAGTACTAAATGAGCTGGAGGTTTGATACTTGTTCCTTGTAATCGAGTGCAGGGAAACTACCAGTCATAACAAATTTCTGCATTTTGTTAGCAGCCACAGCAGGAATATAAAAAGCTGAAAGGACACAAGCACTAAATAGCTTTCCCATTAGCAGAAGTGAGCCAGCCCTAACAAGGTTAAATTGGACAATATAATGAGGCTTGCAGCTGCAGTTACTCAAGTTTTAGCTGTTGCATAGATTAATACAAATTTATTTCCCAATATAATAATCAAGTCCCTGGAACAAGCAGACACAAAGTTGTATTGTTTTATTGGAATAAAATTACTGCATACTCACATTACCCAAAAGAATCTGCTTCTGATCATAGAAAAGTAGAATTTATTGTTCACATGAGAACAGATCACAGTCAACTGTTTATCTGATGAGAACAAATTATCAGAGAAACATAGAAATGCAGATGAAAACTTCTGAAGGTAAAATACTGGAGGAAGGTTAGGGAGAAACTCCTTACTTGATCTAAATCTGTCTTTGAGGTTTCACTCCATCATAGGAATGTTTAATCCTAAGCAGATGTTAAGATGAAATTAAGGAAGAATATATTATGAATATATTTCAATCATAGAAGAAACCTATTTGCTTTTTTTTAATGCTGTGGACAAAATTTATTGTGTGGATAAAAAGATATTAAACTGGTAGCCAGTGTGTACTGGAGCATGTTCTTTAACTTAACTATACTTAGAAGATCCATCTGATTAGAAGCACAGAATGACTGAATGGCTGAGGTTGGCAGGATCCTCTGGAGGCCAGCTGGTTCAGTCCCCCAGCTCGAGCAGGGCTCCCTGGAGCCAATTGCCTAGGACCATTCCCAGATGGCTGAGTATTTCCAAGGAGGGATATTCCACCACCTCCTTGGGCAACCTGTGCCCGTGCTCGCTCACCCTCACAGTGAAAAAGTGTTTCAGATGTTCAGAGGGAAGCGCCTGTGTTTCAGTCAGAGGCCATTGCCTCTGGTTCTATCACTGGGCACCACTGAAAAGAGCCTGGCTCCGTCCTCTTTGCGCCCTTCCTGCAGATATCTATACACATCTACCTGCACTTGTGCAAAGTGTTTGGCACTGTCCTGCATGACATCCTTGTCTCTTAATTGGAGAGATATAGATTTGATGGATGGATGGTGGATAAGGAATTGGCTGAGTGGTCACACTCAAAGAGTTGTGGTCAACAGCTTGATGTCCAAGTGGAGACCAGTGACAAGTGGTGTTCCGCAGGCGTCGGTATTGGGACTGGTACTGTATAACATCTTGTCGATGATATGGACAGTGGGATAGAGTGCACCCTCAGCAAGTTCACTGACGACACCAAGCTGTGAGGTGTGGTTGACACGCTGGAGGGAAGGGATGCCATCCAGAGGGACCTTGACAGGCTGGAGAGGTGGGCCCATGTGAACCTCATGGAGTTCAGCAAGGCCAGGTGCAAGGTCCTGCACATGGGTTGGGGCAATCCCAGGCACAAATACAGGCTGAGCAGAGAATGGATTGAGAGCAGCCCTGAGGAGAAGGACTTGGGGATGTTGGTTGATGAGAAGCTCAACATGAGCCAGAAATGTGCACTTGCAGCCAAGAAGGCCAACCGCAACTTGGGCTGCATCAAGAGGAGCGTGGCCAGCAGGTTGAGGGAGGTGATTCTCCCCCTCTACTGTGCCCTGGTGAGACCCCACCTGGAGTACTGCATCCAGCTCTGTAGCCCCCAACATAAGAAAGACATGGACCAGTTGGAGCAAATCCAGAGGAGGGCCATGAAGATCATGAGAGGGCTGGAGCACCTCTCCTATGAGGACAGGCTGAGAGAGTTGGGGCTGTTCAGCCTGGAGAAGAGAAGGCTCCAAGGTGGCCTTAGAGCAGCCTTGCTGTACCTCAAGGGGATCTACAAGACAACAGGAGAGGGACTTTTTACCAGGACATGTTGTGATAGGACAAAGGGCAATAACTTTAAACTGAAAGAGGGTAGGTTTAGATTTGATGTAAGGAAGAAATTCTTTACTATGAGAGTGGTGAGGCATTGCAACAGGTTTCCCGGAGAAGTTGTGGATGCCCCATCCCTGGAAACATTCAAGGCCAGGTTGGATGGGGCTCTGAGCGACCTGCTCTAGTGGAAGGTGTCCTTGCCTGTGGCAGGGACGTTGGAATGAAATGCTTTAAGGTCCCTTCCTACCCAAACTATTCTATGATTCTGTGAGATCCCCTAAGCCTTCTCTTGTGCAGACTGAATAGTCTCTGCTTTCAGCCTTTCCTCATAGGAGAGGTACTCCAGTCCCTTCATCATCTCAGTGGCCCTTTGCTGGACTCTTTCCGGTATGTCCGTGTCTCTCTCGTACTGAGGAGCCCAGAAGTGGACACAGCACTCCAGGTGTGCCCTCACCAGTGCTGAGTAGAGGGAAAGGACCACCTCCCTTGACCTGCTATCAATAATTTGCAAAGTGCAAACCAGTATACCATTCAGCTGCTTTGCTGCAAGGGCATGTTGCTGGCTTATGTTCAACATAGTGTCCTCTGGGATGCCTAGGTTCTTTTCCGCAAAGCTGGCTTCCACCTGGACAGCCCCCAGCCTGTACTGGTGCCTGGGGTTGTTCCTCCCCAGGTGCTGGACTTTGCACTTCCTGTTGAACTGAATGAGGTTCCTGTTGACTCATTTCTCCAGCCTGTTGAGGTCTCTCTGGATGGCAGCATGACCCTCTGGTGTATCAGCCCCTTCTCCCATGTTGGCAACATCAGCAGTTGTGCTGAGGGTGCACTCGGCCCCATCATCTGGATAATTAATGATGATGTTAAACAGAATTGGACACTGTATTGACCCCTGGGGCACACTGAGCTCCAACCAGACTTTGTGCCCCTAATCACCGTCCTCTGCATCTGGCTGTTCAGCCAGTTGTCAGTGCACCTCACTGTCTGCTTATCCAGCCCGTACTTCAACAGCTTCTCTATGAGGATCTTGTGAGGAGAGAGCAACAAAAGCCTTCCTGAAGCCCAAGTAGACAATTTCCACTGATCATCCCCCATCTACCAAGCCCATCAGCCTTTCCATGTTCTATGTCACCAGGTCCCCTGCCTCATTTCATCAGTGGGCCCTATCCTTGCTTTTGTCACCTGTCTACTTATAGAAGCCCTTCTTGTTGCCTTTGACATCCCTGACCAGATTCAATTCCATTTGTGCTTTGGCTTTCTTAATCTCATGCCTGCATGCTTGGACAATGTCTATATTTCTCCCACGTTACTTGCCCCTGCTTCCAGCTTCTGCATGCTTCCTTTTTTGGATTTTGCCAGCAGCTCCTTGTTCATCCATGCAGACCTTCTGGCAGTTTTGCCTGACTTCCAATTCGCTGGGGGATGGACGACTTCTGAGCTTGGAGGAGGTGATCCTTGAATATTAACCAGGTGTCCTGGGCCCCTTTTCCTTCCAGGGCCTACTTTTCAAAGGAGATCTCTGAAGAGGCCAGAGCCTGCTATCCTGAAGTCCAGGGCTGTGATCTTGTTTTTTGCTCTCCTCTCAGGGTCCTGAATTCCACCATCTCATGGTCACTGCAGCCTAGCCTATGTTTGTCCTTGACATCACCAATGAGCCCTTCATTGTTGCACATTGTACCAAAATGATAACTTTACACTCAAATATTTTCAGTGAGATTTCAAGAATCAAGTCTTTGAGTTGTTTCTCTTAGGAGAATTTATCATTGCATAAACATAGCTTACTACAATATCACCTGAAATGGGAAAAAGCATCCCTAAGTTAACAGATGAGTGACAACAGTCTTATGTCTTTACATTTCACCATGAAGTCTTCCTGCAAACAATGCCTAATTTGTTACTGTGATAGCTATTAATCTCAATGGGATTTTTTTCATGTGCCAGTAATAAGGATTTTGTTTTCTATACGACATAAATCAAGTTGTTCCCTTGTGGGAGCAAAAAGTGAAAAGAATGAAGGGAAAGTTGTAATGGACTTGGAGTACAAGGGCAACACTTTTCTGTCAAAAGTATTTTTAAATAGAAATTTAGGTTTTGAGTTAAATTTCTTTCCACTTTTTGGTTTTTTTTTGTTGCTGTTGTTGTCAAAAAGCTAAAGATTTTGCCTCAAAATTGTTATGATTTGTTCATTGCATCTAAATAACTTATTTTGTGTAGAGATTGTGTTACCTTGGTCGTCCTTTACATTGTTAAATGTGAGCATCATACCTTTCCTTGCATCTGCAAAATTAATACTGTATTGCTCCGTATCTCTGTCTAGTAGAGTTCTGCTGTGGTACAGCAGTACTTTGAGTGTGCTGACGCTGCTTGTTTTAATAGCTGCCATGCTACTAGATTTTTGGTATTTCTCTCAAATTAAAGAGATAAATAACAATGATGAACACTGCTGTATGTAGTAGAAGAAAGGAGGCAGAGTAGAAATACGAAGTACTTGGAGATAAATGAGTCCATTGCTAAGGACTGTGCTTGCCATGCAACAGTAGATGCTAATCTACTAGATTGGTGGAATGGACCAGAGCAGAAATGATGTGGTCATTCGTGGTTAGTGTGGAAGTATGGCTTCAAACACGGAGGTGCAGAATCTCCTGTGCTCTGTGCCGGAGTATGGGCCTCATGCTCTGCTGCGTTGTGTGGGTTTCCTGAGAAGAGTGAGTCACTCTCGGTTATTTTATGGTAAGCATCCAAGTTCCTCCTTCAGAGCACAGCTATCTACTTGACCTGTTAGGAGTTATTGTTTGGGAGAGATGGGACAGGGTACTGGCAAGTGGGCAGACCCACCACTGTCAGCAGGAGAAGTGGTGTGGCAGCTGTGTGTCTTTTTGTGTGAGTGACTGCTGTATGTGGGAGGCAGTTGATTGTGTTTATACCATGTGGGATGATTGCTGTCTCCACAGATTGGATTATTCAGGATGAAAATCACAATTCATTACTTGTTACTGTGTGAGTTCTTCTATGAAATCCGTAGACAGATGTTTATGTTAATCCCTGTCACTAGATTACAGGTTTAAAAAGACTTGCTTAGAAATCAAAACCTGATGTTGCCATTTTCTCCAGATGCTTAGTGCCATTTGGTAGTGCTATGGCCATTTACAGTAGCTGGGGATCCAGTTCAAAATAGTTGTGCAGGTGAGAGATCTGCTTAAAGGAAAAGTAGTAGCCTGTGTAGCCAGTTTAGCCTGATACAATTCAGAACTCAACGAGAAAGGTATATCTGAAGTGAAGAGCGGCAAAACCAACATGCTTTGCATTTCCTATCAGTCACGTCTCCAGTGTCATCTGTTTATCTCTGTTGGCTTGTTTGTTTGTTTTACCTGTCAGTCTTCCTATTTTTTGTTAAGCTCCTCTTGTTTCTTCAGTCATCAGAGAACCCACTCTTGAATGATATTCTCCAGGGTTCTTTCTAAACCTGTGCTGAATTTTAAATTCACTGCTGTGACCAAGCATATCCATTTGTTCCACCTTAGCATTTCATCACACCACTCATATCTGCAGCCCCAAAACTGTGAAGCATCTGTAGACCTTTGAATGGTCAAACATTGGCATATTGGTTGCCCTGGCTAGTTGTATCATTGTAGAGTTACTTCAGCTTGCTAACAAATATGCTGAATTTATAGGATTGTGACATTTGTTTTATTCTGTACTACCTTCCAATACTGGGTTCATGGATCAAAAAAAAAAAGAAAAAAAAAACAGACAAAAAAAAACAAACAAAAAGAAAAGAAATAAAAGGCGTATCATGTTGTTTAGAAGCGCATAAACAGACACAGGGGCCAAAGCCACAGAGGACGGTGCAGAAGGGGTGACAGTGGCAGGATTATGTGTCTGGGGCAGCTGGGGAGATCTGTACGCATCCTGGGCTTTGTTGCAGGTCACGGTGAAGGGATCACTTCATCTGAGCTGGAGCTCAGGAAGGGCATCCCTGGGGGTTTTCCCTGGATCCTAGAAAGGTGCCTGCTGCAACAAAGTATTTGAAAATGTTGTAGTAGTAGAGCCTTGTATCATGATTTTGGGCTTACACTTACTGTAGATGAGGTGGACTTTGAATACTTAGCAGGAAGAAAATTGTAACTGTTTGGCTTGGGCTAGAAAGACAAATTCAAGTTGTAGTCCTGTTTTTAAAAGATCGTCTCATTTTTGGCTTACACTGTTTCTAAACAGCAAATCAATGAGTTTTCTTTTATGCGGATTCTTACATTGTAATGTAGTTTGGGGACGTTACTTAAAATTTAGCAAGATAAAAAGTTAAAGTATTGCATTGCAGGAGCTGGATTTTTGTGGGGAAAAAATAGCCCATTGCTTCTCAGAGCATCCTGTGTCAGAGACCTCAGATTAAACTCTCAGTACTTCTTTCTTCCTTTGCAGACTACGGCAAGAGAATGACATGGTTGACTCGGCTCCTCAGTGGGAAGCTGTACTGCGGCGACAAAAGGAGAAAAACCAGGCAGATCCAAACTACCGGCGATCCAGGCACAGATCTCGATCGTATGTAACCCTTGCCCTCTGTGATGGGAAAAATAAGGCTTCTGTAGCATGTTAAAAAGCAGGAGTATCTCCAGTGTGGTGATGGCTCTCAGCTGCTGAAGAACAGAGACTTTCACATGTCTTATTCTCACATGAGCAGATTTGTCTTTGTGATCAAACTCCCTTTGTATAGTGATTTGAATTTCAGGGTACAAATAACACAGGAAGGGCTTTGTAAGAGGGCCTGTGAGGAATTCTCTCCATCACCTTGGATGGAGTCCTGGATGGTTTTTTGGTTCATAGAATGTTAGTTCTGTAGTGAGGACAGTGATTCCCCTCTTCTGGGCAGCACGTCCCTGAAAGCATTCAGATTTTGTGTGATAGGTACAGGCATTTTTGTGAAATGTGGGCACACTTTTTAATCCTGTAATGTCTGTGGTGGTGTTCCAGATGAGACCAGCTACTGATGTCTCCATGTTAAATTACTGTTGGGAAGCAACAGTCAGTGATTTACTGCATCCTGATGTTAGGATTTCCATGACAGAGCCATGCTGCCAGGCAGTGCCATTCCTGCTGACAGCCATTTTTGACATGGTGAAGTTGTCAGCTTCTAAAATTAATTTTCTCAAACTAATGAAAATGCTGATTTATTTTAGTTTATGTTTTTTTCTTTTAATAGCATATTTCTGGGCTATAGACACACTATTTTGTGTTGTGTTTGTGTCCAGCCTAATCTGCCATCCAAGCAACCGTCCAAAGCAGCACCAGCATCAGTGTGCCTGGCAGGCAGAGCAGAGCAGGATAGGGCAGGGCCAGAGGTGCTGAGGAGTGCAAGGAAAGCTGCTGTGAGGCACTGGGAGAGAAGGCAAGAGACAGCAGGCTTTGGAACTGTATCCTCACCCTCGCTGCCTGGCTAAAACGGATGAGTTTTCTGGCTGTGATGATGTAATGCATCACCTCTGTAGCACACTAACATAGATACTTCTCATTAATGTATTTTCTTAAATTTACCTTTCATGTTAAGACTTACCAAGAGAAACGGTGCAGTATCTTAAATGATTATTTTGTTCGTTCAGATTGAAACTGTAATCTGCACTGAAGTTTCCAGTATTAAAATCCACTTGAGTTCTGTTTTTAGTTGCCCATGTTACTAGAACTCATTTCTGTCTGCAGTTTCATAGTGTGCAGTTTTCATTCTTTTGTGAGAAATAGAATTTGCCATTAAAATTCCAAATGTTGGAATTTCTACTTTAACTGGCTTTGTACAGACTTGTTCACTGTCAGCTGCACAAAAGTCAAATGTTACTAGGTATAATTATACAATGATATGTTACTAAAAATCAGGAATATTAAAAGCTTATTTGTATGGAATCCACAAAATATAGCTGATTAAGTTTGATTTACCTTTTTTTTAACTGTATACAGAAAGTGCTGTAAACTAGGAAATGTACTCGGTTAATGATGGTTAGATTAAATTCATAGCCAACTTTTTTCCCACAGGCCAAGTAAATTTCATTGCTTGGGCAGCACAGGCTCCCTCTTGTGGCTAACTTAACTTATGAAATGGCTTTTCTTTTCCAGGGTATTGACATTCTGTTTTATTTAAACTACTATTAGCAAAATCTGTAAATGTGTAGCATCTTACTTGACAAGGAAAGGTCCTAGAGGAAGCAAGGAAATGAGGAAATTTGCAAGATTTTGGATGGCTTCTTATTTCTTTTCCCTATTGTGTTACTGATGAATATATTCCTCTTTTTTGTCTTGCTCTTCAGTTTAAAAAACAAAATCAAAACAATGAAATAAGCCCAAACCTCCCAAGTATGACAAAGGTCCTTAATATAAGCGAGGAGCAACTAAAAAACGTAAAATGATAATTCCTTTCAAAGTGCTTTAAATAAAATTTTAGTAAAAGACATTTAACTGTTAACCTGCAGTAGGTTATAAGAGCGTTTATTTATTTTAGTTTGGCTCAGCTGTTTGCTTACATGATTGGATGCAGGTCAGAGGGAAGGGAAACATGATTCCCTAGGGTGTAGGATATGGTTGTTTCTGTTTTTAAATCTGGTCATATGGTCATTTCAATTGGCCCAGTTAACAATTGATACAAAACCTTCGTTCTGGTAGTACAGAGAAATCTTTCACATTAAGTTCCGTGTTCCAGTCAGCTTAACTAGAGGTTCACTTTGGAAGTGTGAAGTAATGGCTGAAATATTTGTTACTGTGCCTGGCACAGTGCATTTAATTTGTTTGATAATGAGCAGTATTAATCATTGGTGGTGGTGGGGTGGTGTCTCCTTGGTCTCAGGAATAAAAATATTTGACAAGAATTTGACCTTTCTTTTTCCTAAAGGAATCAGGAAGTAGAGAGAGACCTCCCAATTCTAGTTTACAGGGTTTCTAGTCTACGGGGTTTATTTTCAAGAGTTCATGTAAAACATCTGTGTAGCCAAAGGGCTTTTTTTAATTAAGAAGAATGGCCATTAAAATTCCATGGCTATTTAAATTTACCATTTGTGACCCAAACTGAAATATTAATAAGGGTGCAGATGCAGACAAAAAAAAACAATGTAGACCTTATTAATGTGTAGAGGTGTTTGGGCTTGTGAAAATGAAATAAAAATAAACAAAAAAACCCTCTAGAGATCCATCACTTACTGGGAATTCCCATTAGGTTTCTTGTGCATTAGAGAATCTGATTAGCATATGAATTGTCCAGAAGCTATTGATTCAGATACTACCACAGGACAATCTGAGTATACATTATATGTCAAAAACTGTGAATTCGAAAACAATTCACAGTAAAAAGATGAAAACAAAGTGAAAGAGGGATTGTGATCTGGCTTTAAAGATTTAATAGAAGGATTGCTTTGTTGTGGGCTGTCAAGAACTGTACAAACATATATTTCCTATGCAGTGTATGCAATACCTACATTTTACCTTAACAAGACCTTTCTTTTTGTAAGCTTTTCTTAATTTTTCTTTCAAAGGAAGCAAGAACAAGACTTCAGAAGGGAAATGCTTTTATTAAGATACTCTATCCGTGTCATATTTCTGGATATTCTTTTTTGAGGAGTTAACTTGAATAAATGCTGTGAGCTTAATCCAGTATGGTAACACTTCTTAAACAGATGGAAAATAAATAATGCCAAGGTGGGAATTCACGAAAGCAGTTTGCTCTGAGGAATCTTTTTTTTTTGTAATGGGGTGCCTTATTGCTAAGCCATATTTAGCAGCAGTGCTTTCCTTGATAGTGTAGTTGCAGATGTGGAAGGAGGGAGAATGGCCGAGTCACAGAATTAAATGCCTGGAGTTGGCTGCAGAAAGCAGCAGGCACAGTTCCTAGAAAATGGAGAGATGAAGTAACCACTCTCTTTCCGCACTGCCCCACAAATTAATATTTCTTACTGTAGGTGAGGCTTCACATGATTTTTGGTGGTACCTGAGACTTAAATCCAAATCCTGAACTGCTGTATTTCTATGAATAAGTAAAAGCCATGAGCTGATCAGATGGGTCAGGGGTGTGCACAATACCCTGCTTTATGGGGATCCTGGGTTTGGGAGCAACCTTCAGGCTTTGCTTCCTCAGGCAAACTAGGGCTTGTAAGCATTACAAAGCCTCCCTGGAGAAGCTGGCATTTTTGAGGGAGCTTTTGCATTCCTCACTGCCTGATTATTCAGCCTCAGAAGAAGATGCCTGTCTTCCCAGCCCCAGGGTGAATGCAGGGTTTGCAGCTGCTATTTTGTGAAGAGGGGGTTGCATGGAATGAGAAATTAATTCAAAACTGAAGGGTGAAAAAGGCTGTTAAATGCCACTGTGTACCAACCTACTGCATCAGGGAGGTAAAACCAGCATGGACAGATGTAAGCAGTGGAGAAGTAGAAGTAAGAAGGGAGGAGAGATAGGACAAGTGAAAATCAGAGAAAAATAAATGCTTTGTAATAAAGACAAACACATAAAGCCACAAAAAGCTCTGAATGCTGAGAAAAATTGGACTTCAAGCTACTCACGGCCATAGCTGTTGCCGTCATGAGGACCTGAGCAGTCAGAACAGACAGCAGAGCGGTCTCTCAAGGATGGGAATCATCTGGGGTGGCTGCATCACGCTGCCTGGAAAACCGTCAACACCTTGCAGCTGAGAAGGTTATGGACTAGTTCATATTAGTCGCAGTAGGGAATCATAAATGTAAGGTCATTTCTGCACCTGTAAAATCTAAAAAAAACCTCCCAAAACATTAACACCCCTAAATAATCTGCCTTTACTCTGACTGTAAAATATTTACTGCAATATAGATGTCTCTGAACATTATTTGTATGCTCATGTCTGGAAATACGTTAATGATGAAATAGAAAACAATGAAACTGTTAGGGCTAGAGAGCAGGTTGGAATTATTTCTCATACAGCACTGGGCAAGGGAGAGCCAATTTAACAGATGCTAAACCACAGAACTCCACTGTGCTCCTTGATCTTTATTTAAACTTGGATTATATCACTCCAAAAGGATCTTTGAATATGATAGGCCCTTTTGTTTAAGGAAAAAAACACAAGCTGTATGATATGATGATGTAATCTTTGAGAAACTGTGACTTCAGTGGGAGCATTTATGCATGCTGAATCTGTCTAAAAGTTGCATCCCTCACATCTCAGATGGTGTGGAACGGTCTAGCTGTCAACAGTGAGTTTATATAATCCCAATGAAAAGAGTTATCCGATCTCTCCATGCAAATGTGATCCCTGCCACTGTGTAAAATGCTTATTTAATCTATTACACTGCATGGGTTTTGGTGAATTGTAGGTGCAGCTTCAGTAACAGCAGTGGCTTTGCACTAACCATGCGATAAAATAGAGTAATGAAAATAAAAATAAGCATAAAGGGCATCCAGTTTAGAGATGATATCTTCTGCAATTCAGTGCAAAATGTGAGACATGCCATTCAGGCTTGCTTCTATGTCTGCAACTAGGAAATTACAATTTTGGCTAGGTACTTTCTCTGTGAATGAAATACTTGCTGAAGTATTAGTGTGCATGAGTATGCGTGGTTGCTGGTTTTGTTTGTTCATTGTTGGTTTTTTGTCCTGGACACCGCAAAGATAAGTGAAGTGAGCAGAAACTCTTCTTAGAAATGACCAGAAAGCGAGAGGCTGTACTGTGATCACAGTTGAGCAACAGGTCCTCCTTACTGGTGCTCACTGGGAGTGGCCAGGGATTACTGGTATGTCAGCCTGGCATGGTCTGTCCCTCCTCCTGCCCACAAAGGGCTCTGTGGGCCACAGGACATTTCTGAGGGCCCGTTAACAAAAGTGTTATTTGAAAACATATTGTCCTCAGCTGGATAAGGGGGTGGCAGTAGCTGGGAACTGATTTGGCTTGGGAAGTTCTACTGTTGTTTGTATTTTATGCATACTCTTGCTGAAGTCTTGTGGAACAGGAATTGTGACTGAAAGCCTGTCATTCAAGAAATGAATTTTCAGTGGAAATAAAGTGATGAAGTTTAATGCATTTTCTGAGATGGCAAACCTTAAAATTGAAGTCACTGGCGGATTACATTTACCATGATTTCTGTGCAGGATCTGTGCTGTTAAAAGTTATTTGAATAGCAACATGTCAGATGATGGTTTTCACAGTTCTGCCTTTGTTGTCTTTGTTGGCATTTATAGGAGAAGCCCAGATGTACAAGCTAAAGAAGAACTGTGGAAACATATTCAGTAAGTACTGTCTTTGTAGGGTCTGCTTGGTGTGCCTCTAATGTAGTTATTCACATCCCAGGCACTGTGGCTATAAGGCGTTACATTGTGGTTTAGTTATGTGCCACAGTAAATTAAGCGGGTGTTAATGACCTGCTATGTGTAGAAGATACTGCAGAGCACTGAATGCCCTGAATACAGATGACCATTGTATGTAGATGAATTGTTAAAGAATACAACATTTTAGAGATTTATTCCTGTGGGGCTTCCAAAATGTCCATGTTTGTAATACTGCCACTTTTAGGATGAGGCCCCACATCCTATAGAACTACCAGTTAAGAAGATACATAGCTATTCCAAAGTATATTCAATGTTCAGTACACACAATGTTCATATATATTGTGAAGAAACAATATCAGATTTGCAAGAAGGTGAGAGGAAGGTGAGACAGGATGCAACACGCAAGCTGAAGCAATCAAGGTGAAGTTAGACACATTTCTTGGTAGGTTTCCTATTTTGATGTCAAGATAGCTTCAGGGCTGACAACAGCTTGTTTCAGTAAATCTTTTCAGCCTAATATAATAAAAATAAGAATGGTTTTGCAGTTGGTAGCTACTATTACATTTTTTGCTTTGCCTTATCATTTCTAGGAAGGAGCTTGTGGATCCATCTGGCCTGTCTGAGGAACAATTGAAAGAAATTCCATACACCAAAATAGAGTGAGTTTATGTCAGGATTTTTCTTTCTGAATATAAAAGCCCACTTTTCGTATTTTACTGTGAACTCTGTCATACTGAAACAGAATGGAATTTACGCGTAATCTCTAAGCTTTTATCTTCTCCAGATACTCATCTAAGATGGGTTGGGAGAGAATACTTAATAATTTAAAAACCTTATATTTTCTTTTTCAAAAATACAAAAAAAAATTGTCTTTATCTGTCCCACACACTCATGAATCTGCTGGATGTCTGTATGTTCTGTATGCCTCCCTATGCCATCCATCAATCTGTTTTATGTAATACACTACAGAATAAGAGAGAAATGAATGCAAACAAGTAAATCCATCTATTTCCTAAACTTCTATTTCCTTTAAATTTTTTATTCTGAACATGTAAGGCACTGTGTCACCTCTTCAGTGCTTTTCCTTGCTTGTCATGGGCAGCTGCGAGGGCATAGCTATTTCCTTAAGAACGGACATCTATTTCATTGTGATAATTGCCCATTTGGGATGCTATGTGCCAGTGCAAGCAGCTGCATGTGGCAGAAATGGGATTCCAGTTTGCATTATAATGTGCTTCCACAACACCACTAAACAGAAAAGGCTGATGTTACAGCTGTATACATTAATGCATTCTTTATTAAATACTTCCATTCTCAAATATAGGCATGCCAGTTTGTGACCTTTGCACTTTTAAAGCATTAAATTCCAAGTACAGACTAATAAGAAAAGCTTCAGCCTTTTAAATTCAGCCAGTACAAGAACCCATCTGTTACATGTTAAGAAGAAATGGGAGGATCTTTCAGGCTACAGCTGCATTTATGCTTTTGTGCCAAAGATCTGGTTTGCTAACCTGCCATTTTGAATTCTGTGTCTCGTAGGACTCAAGGCGACCCGATTCGCATTAGGCATTCACATTCCCCTCGAAGCTACCGTCAGTATCGGCGGTCCCAGTGCTCTGATGGTGAAAGATCTGTCCTATCTGAAGTGAAGTAAGTGAATATAGTGGTTAGCAATGGGCTGGTTTAGTGTGGCCCAAAAGTTGTTCAAAGGTCATGGTTAGATTAGAAGTGGTGTAAATGTGATTGTTTGCTGGTGTAGGATTTAGGCAACCTCCTAAATAGTAGGTCTTCAGAGCTAAATGATTCAAGTATAAAACATTTCTGCACTGTTTTGGGCTACAGAGGCCTGCTTGACCTGCTTGGAAGGGGGAAAAACTGAAAAAGCTGTAATAAACCTGTGCTGCTCTTCAGTCATATGTCATGAAGTTGCCTAAGGGATAAGAATTCACGAGTTGTTTTCCAGATACCTTCATCCTTAATAGAGTTAAGATGTCATCTGTATTAACTCTGTAATTTATTTCACGGGAACTCTAGTACAACCCTCTGTAGCAATGGGTGGATCAGTCTTTCCTAGAAGACTCATTTGTGAAGGGAATACTTATAGATGGAAAAGTGACATCCTCGTTCTCAGTTTTATTAAGGCTTTAAATATCAAAAGCAGTCCCCTGATCTTATCAGCCACTTGGGAGGCTGAATGACACCCTGAAGGAGGTGTGGCATGCCCATGATTTCAGGTGAGACTCATCTTGCATGAAGTTGGGCTGCCTCTGTAGACCAGGAGGAGACAGGCCCCTTGAGAAGGGATGGGGTAACCTGTGCCCTGAATGTGCCCACTGATGACTGAGGATCAGCATGATAGCTTTCTGATGTCTGAAGTCAGATGATAAGCCTTTTGGATTTTGCCTTTCAGATCTATGTAGCTCTCTGGGTCACTTTCATTATTCTTCCTGTGCACAGCTTTAGTTTACTTCATTATAATAATATGCGTTCTGTAATATTGTAAATCCAGTGCGAAAACTGATCTGGTGCCTCCACTGCCTATTACACGATCTTCAGATGCTAGAGGTCCCAGCATCCAAATGATTCAACAGGTTAGTAATTGTGTGTGTATCCTTTGTGATTTTCCTTTTTTTTGGAGGGAAAGGGAGGACTAGTGCTTTATTTGTTTTTCAGTGAAAATTAAAGCTGGCTGAGATTTTTTCAACAGTAGTGTGACTTGAAATTTTACATTTTGCAGGCTGACTACTTTGTCTGTATTTCCAAATATACGTAGTTCTGTAGCATATGCCCCTGTGAACATCTGCTTCTGCTACTGAGGGACTCTTTCTCAGTTTGAGTTTGGTGCTTCCTTAAGATGTTATTCTGTTCTTCACAGGAGGAGAATAAACTTTCACAATTTCTTAAAATTATACAAGTGTGCTTAGGATACAGTTTTAATCACAATCTACTGTCATTTATTTGCTGCCTCTTAGAGCTTTTCTTAGAGTTTTGTTGCTTGGGCTTGAAGCAGTGCTTTTTTTTTTTCTTTTTTTTCTTCATTTTCCCCAAATGCTGAATAGGTTTTTTTTGTATCAGTTAATGAATTTTTTAGCAAAACAAAAAAAGCTTGAACAATATTAAACAATATTAAAGCAATAAACAGATATTTTTTACTTTAAGGCTAGCCAACAGACTACCTCCTCTTTGACAGGAATTAAGTTAAAGGATATTTGTAGTCCTACATATAATGGAAATTGAAAAACATAAGCTGTCCTTGATGTTTCTGTAAGGTGTTGCTCCAGCAGTAAAGTGGAAGTTGGTGTATTTAAGGCTAAGCACATTTATCTGCTTTGTAGGAACAGGTAGCTTTTGTGATTGAGTCCTGCTCAAAATACAGTGTCTTATTTCCATTCTTATCCAACACGATGTGGCTTAAATCATGCCCTGGAAGAAATTAATGTTACAGTGTTCAGTGTCCACAAACAACTCTCTTTTCCCTCTGCCCAACTCACAACAGTGGCCATTGTGAGTGCTTGCTTGCAGTGTTTTGGAAATATCAAATAATTAATTGTGGCATTTCCTGAATAGGGAATGTGAATCCAAATAGCACAGAAGGACAGCAGTTGGCAGGGGAGAGAGGAGGAAAGAGGGGGAAGAAATTCTTTTTGCTCAAATAAATGTGGAGACTTTAATATTTCTGATGGGTATATATATAGATTGCTATAACCTTAGCCTAAGACTGTCATAGCAGCAGTTATCAAAACACAGTATTTAAATTCTGCTGTACCTTTTCAACAACGTATTTTAATTTGTTCCCCTCAGAGACAGAATGGATCTAAAGATAGCCTAATAGAAGAAACATCTCAGCTCTCCACTACCAACATTGATGGAAAATCCACCACTAAGATCATAAAAACTGTACAGGTGTCACGCTTCAAGGTGGAGGGTTGACTGCCATAACTGAAGATGGCGAATGGATTTTATGCTTTGGAAACTGAGAATTTGTGTGTGTGTGTGTGCAAGGGAAGAAACTGAAGTCAACATGGTAGCATTTTCTTCAGGACGCTCAGAAGTGCAGCCTGCTTGCTGGGAAGGCCAAGCAATGCTTTTATCACCAACACCATTCTAGTGGTGTGACTGATGGAGGAGCTGCCTAATTAGACAACCAAAAAGAAAAGTCTTAGTAAAACTGAATGATCAGCAGTTACATTTCCAGAAAATGAACAAAAAAAAAATGCTGCAACAAAACAGGCTTTATGGTCTGCTCTGTAACTGAAGAGCCTTTTTCCAAAAAATGACTGTTAACTGACATGATCAGGACCAGATGCTTCAAGAGAAGCAAAATAGTCATATTTTTGGCCAATTGTGCAATACAGTGTGATATGGGGAGAATTATCTTCACAATTTTATATGGGGATCAACTTGTGTCCTGAGACATAAGGACTGATAGCTCTTAAAAGGTTTATTTTAGCCTAGCATAACAACAGATGCTTGTGTTGTTAATAGAAATGTTGACTCAACCTGTTGTAGCTCAAAAATAATAGACTGGGAAACATCCTGTAGCAGAGAGTTCCAGAGGGGATACAGACTCACTTTCCCTTGGCAGTTTTAAGTGTTCTCAATTTTGAATGCCCTTTTATGTAGAGGGCCTATGTAAATGAATGTTCCATACCACAGAAATGCATCTATCACCTTACAGTAAACCACACTGGAAAAGAGTATGTACCGACCCACCATACTGAGACTGCTTAGCAAGGCACTTAAGTACTGGTTAAATGAAACCTGTACAGTAGGATTTAAGACAGCTAGCAAATACTTTTTTTTTTTTTTTTTTTTTTTGTAAAAAAAAACAGATTAGTAAAGTCTGCCTTAATCTCTTTTCATATGAAATAATCAATGCTAACACCTTCTGATACTTTTCTCTGAGCCATTTCTACTATGATAAAATGACAGGCAGTATTTCAGGTATGATAATTGTATTTTTTTTTCTATTGTCACAGTAGGAATAATAAGTTTTAATGATGCTGCACATTGAGTGGGTTATCTTCTAGTGTGTATCTGAAGCGATACCTAGCTCTTCTGTCCTATCATTTTGTACAAATAGCTGAAGTGATTACTCTGCCTCCCATTTTTCCACAGTCAGTACATGGATGAGCCTTCTGGCGTTGCTAACTTGTTAGGAAGCTTAGTAAAATCTATGTGTTGTGAGAGTAACTTGCTAAGTGTAATCCTCAAACTAAATACTGAATTTGTCAGACAGCATGGGAAATGGCTGTGGTAGTTCATGTGCCTTTTTTACATCTGTCCTCCTTAAACTCAACCCCCACTGCCTTCAGTGAGTGGCAGTGATCTCCCCCTAGCAACACTGTAGCAGGGTACTGCAGCCCTGTCAGAAAGCAAAACTATTTGAGAATGGGAGTGAGCATCAGGCATCTGTTACGCTTTATAAGAGGCATGGGATTACTAATACACATTTTAACGAGCAAAACTAGAAGTGAACCTTGTATGATGTGTTAAGATTTTCCACTTGGTTTTTTGATTCTTCATTGTTTAATGATCTGAGATGGTCAGGTGGATGCTACTAGCCAGGGTGGTAGCTGTACAGTTTGTATATTCCTGTCACAGTATGGATTGGTCTGCAGGCTGGGAGATGCTGCGTTGAAAGCTGCCAGGGAAGGCAGATTCCCATTGTCAATATTTTTCTTTCATCACTTAGTTTGGACAGTTCTGCTCCTTCAATCTCAGCGGACAAATCTAAGGCAAGGAAAGAGCTTAGAACCCCTCTGTGGTAGAAATTCTTTTTTTTCGTGGAGGTTCTTCAGCTTTTTCTGAATTTACTGTGGATTTCACCCTAGGACATTGTTGGGCTTGGCTTAAAGTATTTGCTCAAACTGTTTTGTAAGTAAGTCTGTTAAATGGTTTCATTGTCACTGCTCCAATTTAAAGTGATCCTGTAGGATCTGTTTATGACCTGGTGTAGTATTCTCACAAGCACCAGTTAAAAATCAAAATACAACAAAAAAACCAAACCCACCACTGTGGCAAAGATTGTGGTGACGCAGACTAATCTAAAGCATCACAATCTTTTTGGAAGACTACTGAAATACAACAAACAACACAAGCTGGTTACAGTGTCTGCAATGAAAGCCATTCGGTATTTCATAAAGAAGGTGTTCCAAACTGGAGCATTATGTGCTTGCTTGTAGTTTGTTGCTTTCTAAATCATTACCGTTATTCTGCATTCCTTACTCAGGAAGAGGCAAGTAGAACATATCTACTACTTTAGGAGATTTGTGGTGTTGTTATTTGAGAATTATCTGTATATAGTGTCTGTATCTTGCCAATCCTCAAATATTGATCAAGAAGAAAATGACTTGTAAGGTTTATATCCAACCTCATGTTTTCCTGTATGTTGTCATCCGCCTATGGGCTTTTGTGTATTATTGCTGGATACCATCAGGCAGATGTGTGGTATTTTACTTATCCCACTACATCAGAAAATAGGCTTCTATAAAGTCTAATAGTGATAGGTTTCAATTCTCAAGTTACAGGAGAGTTGTTCTGTAATCAAGCCAAATTTTCTGCATTTAAATTAGAAATTTACACAAAGATTCCTGGATTTGAGTTAGTAGTCTTATCTCCACTGAGTCTACGTAGGAAGCAGGTTTTAGCAAGTCTAATGCTCAGTCTGGGGCACTGTAATACAGTTTGGTATCAAAAAAAGAAAGACTAAGCTTAACACCTGTATTACGTGTTAAGTGTCAGTGCCAGGACAAGGCAAAACGTGGACAAGGGCATCACTGTCAGTTAATAGTACAGAAGAAGAGACTTCTTCCATAATCCTGAGCCTCCTTTCCCTTCAAGCTTCTTTTCCTCAGTCATTTGAGGAAAGGCACCTTTTCTTGTGATCTTGTTATTTTTGTGTGAGAGATACCTACAAGCGATCAATCACTGAAAGCACTTAGAGTGCCACAGCTATGCTCTGTAGCCCTACAGCGTCTGTAGGTCGCTGGCCTCTTACAGCTCTGAGCTACATCTTGCCCTTTCCACTGTTGCTGCCCTTCCCCGTCTTTCTTGAGGGTTTCACTGCCTACAGGTAGTAAAGTTTTCAAACCTGGAATTTGGTTATCAGTCCAAAATGCTTGTATCTCCTGGCGAGTCAGGCAAAAGACAGGAGATGTATAACCATGTCAGGCAAAGTTTACCCTGGGGTTGGATGCTGTACAGACCTGTCCTCACATGGACAAAGGATGGATATCTATCTATCCGAGGCGTTCTCATCCTAATTCTGCTTCTAGTCTGCTGAATTGATCTCAGGCCAACAATTTTAACCTTGGGCCTCTGCATTTAGCTCTTCCGAGACTTCTGTAAGTGCTAAGAATCGTTAAGTTATGGAACTCGCTCACTGATTAATTAGCAACACCTACAACACAGATATGCCTCTTTGCAAAAACATGTATTTTATACAATAAAGGGGGCTTGGTAACCACACCAGAAAAGCATTTTTGTCTATCTCACATTGGTCCTCTTGCTTGTTAGCAAGTTTTCATTAGGAGTTAGCTGTGACCTGCTGTTTTCTACACTGCACTTCTTACCAATATCCATAACCTTGCAACTCATATTCTACTTGACCTCATTATATTGAGGATGTTGGTTGGGGGGAAAAATAAAAAAAAAAAATAAATAAAAATCACTACCATTTAAGTTGCCAAATCAGTGATCTTTATACAGGTGAATATTGAACTGAATAGATAGCACATTTTCTTTTGGGAAAGCCTGTTTAATTCAAATCTCCCTAGAAAAATGTTTGAAAACAACATACATAAACGTATCAATAGGATGCGTATGTTCTATTTACATTAAGTATTCATGAAGCAACTGTGTGCTTTATTTTACATTGAGTTTGATAGATGGCTGTGTCAATACTTGTGTCCAGGTTATTTAAAAGTCAAGTAAAACTTGAATTTTAGGGCATTCCATGGTTGCCTGTGTGTCTTATTTACATTACACAAAGGAGCAAAGTCTTCAGAAACACAGAATCATTTGACAACACCATCTGGTAGAAACAGGTGTAGTACCAATTAAAATCCACTTGAGGATACAGCTTCTCCAGATTAAGTATTTTCCTGGTAGCAGAAAGTTGTCAGTGTAATAACTTTTATACTCCCAGTACATATCCATACTAGTTTCCTTTCTTACCTGAAAAAATCACCAGAAAGCAACAGCAGACTACATAAGCTGTCAAACCAAACATGCAGATGCAGAGCCTGGGTGACAGATGCTCTCTCCTTAATGTGCCCATTTTAATTTCTCTGCTGTATTTGTCTCCTTGATAAGAGTTGTGGTGGGTTGACCTTGGCTGGATGCCTGGTGCCTACTGTTCTGTCACTCCTCCCCTCAGCAGGTTGGGGGGAGGAAGAGAAAATAAGATGGGGAAAAAAACCTTGTGACTCCAGATGAAGGCAGTTTAATAAAGAATAGGCAAAAGCTCTGCGCAGAAACAAAGGAAAAGAAAATATTTATTCTATACTTCCCAACAGCAGGTGATGTCCAGCCACTTCCGGGAAGTAGGGCTTCAGTAGTTGTAACCATTGCTCTGGAAGACAAATGTAATAACGAACGCTCCTTCCCCACTCCTCCCTTTACCTCACTTGTTCTTTGTTCCACCACACTATGAAACAGGTACTACACACTGATGTTTATGATTCCACAGTTTTTAATGTTGAAAGGGAATTAACATTTTAGACAGCCATCATTAAAACTTTGCATTTGCTGTTGCTCCTGCCAGTTTTCCACCTTAAGAACAAAAAGCCAAGAGCAAAACTCCTGAACAGATGGTATCTTCAGGGAATATAATCCCTAACAGAAACTCTAAGCTTTCAAGTAATCCAGTATTTACAAGTTGGATCACTAAAAATCAGTTACTCTTGTCTAAACCTCCTTCCCACTTGACAAAGCAAACTAAATTATGCTTAGACTTTGCATTAATTTGCTTACATTCAGTACTGAAAAATCAAGACATGGCAACATATGTAATTTCAGCATTTGCTCTTTTGGTAAAATTAATTTATGGTAAGTCTTCCTGAAAAAATAAGCAGGAACTCCAGCTGTTAACCCTACAGTATTCACTCTACTTTAAGTTTATTTGAAGTACCATATTATGCAGCTGATCATGGTAATAATAAACCAAGCTTACACTTTCCCGTGTTGGAGAAATACCTCTCCTGCTATTTTTAAACACAGATTTGCTGAATTTTAATTTCTGCTTTCCCTCTCCACAACACAATCTCAGCTAACCCAATCTCCAAGTACTACAGAAGACCATGGTTACAGTGATCACCTCCCATCCACTTAATAGCTCCTAAGTTTTATTTAGTCCAAAGGGGTGAACTGGTATCCCAAAAACAATGTAGAAGAAGTCAGAACTGTCAAACAGAAGCAACTGCTATTATAGCTTGGAAAAGAGAGAAATTCTGAGAAGATAAACACAACTTTTTAGTAGTTTTTTGTTTCTTATGGAGTCGTCTTGCACAGACTACCACTGGTCTCAGGCTGGTTGTAACAATTCTTCCTACAGAAAAAAGTAAACACAATGTGAAATTGGACACATGTATCACACAGCTGCCACCAGTAACATTCTCTAGATCCCTGAGACTGGTACAAAGTTACAAGGAACAGCTTCCCCCTCATCCCTTTGGAAAAAAAAAAGACAAAAGCTTAAAATCTGCAAATCTATTTTCTAAGAAGCCTACATGCAAGAGAGGCTCTTTGCCCATCTAAGCAAGATTTCAAATCCTAACTACAAGGTGGTGGCAGTAGTAACACTTTCTAGCTGATGGAAATCAAGATAAAGTTTTGTAGTAGTAACTCATGCAGACATCAACTACCATATAATGCACAGACATAAGAGGATATTGCCAATAATAGAAAGACAAGCTTTAGCAATTTTATGCTGAAAAACAAGTAGCAGCCCTCTTATTACATACACGACTCTCAGTGGATGACAGGTTTATATAAAATAAAAGTGCCCGTGTTATTATTCAGCCTTGCAAAAAGCCCCAGTGACCATGGTGCTAAAGGTCTAGGATGGATTTCACAAGTTCATTTTCTGTCAACACTGGTAAAGCATTAAACGCTGCTGTGGCTGTTCTGGTTTTGTTTAGTGATGGGGGGGGCCTAAGGTGGCAGCTTCTGCAGGAAACTGCTGGAGGTTGCTCCCTTTGTTCAGTGGACTCGGCCGGACCTGCTGCTGGCCAAGGCCGAGCCAATTGGTAGCAGAACGTCCCGTGATAACGCCTCTGCCATAACGTATTTAAGAAGGGGAAATCAGAAAAAAATAGGAGATGTGAAGGAGCTGAGCGGGGGCAGAGAGGGGGACACGCCCATGGGCTGCAGGGATTTTAGAAGCAGCAGCGTAAAACAGCATGTGATGAACTGACCGCGACCCCCATTCCCTCTTCCCCCCTGTGCTGCTCGGTGGGGGGAAGGTGGTAGAGATAACGTTAAGCCGGGGAAAAGGGAGGAGTGGGGGAAGGTTATCTTGTTCACGTTGCTCAAGTAGATTTTCGCATTTCAATACATGACACTTTCTGATTCTAATATTTTCAAGGGCATTGTGACAAACTTGAAGGAATTTCATCACTTCACTGAAGATTTCCGTTACATTCTTTCCCAGAAGGAAACCAACAGCAAGGTAGTGGATCTTGTATCACTTCAGTTCACTTTTGTATGAACATGTACATGTTCATGCAAAATACTGAAGCATCTTCGGTTTAGTTCTTCCCAAAACCTTACTTGAGTTATTTCTCATCAGGAAATAGCATACATTCTTTACACAACTCCAGATCAACTAGTCTGGTAGCTGCTGGGAAATCACTTTCTGAATATATCTTCAGCACGGACAACTACTGAATCACAAACTTCCTTCAGAACGTGACTCAGCTCAGTTTGCACAGCTTACTTCTTGGCTTAAGTGCTTGTCGTGTTCTCTTTGTGAGCATTTGCCAAATAATCAGTCTGCTTTCCCAGAGCTGCATTCACATTTTGAAAGCTGCTACTGCAAACACCACACAATTACACAATCTATAGTTCTCTTCTGTATCCATTTCTAGCACAGTGAAGAAAAGAAAGAATAAAAAAAATAAAAGGGCAACAAAATTGCTTATCACTCAAAAGCCTGAATAGTCCAAAAGACTCATTAATGGGTGCCAAATGCCACCCCAATTCTTACCAACTTCTCCTTAACTTTCATCTCTTCCAAGTTTTCTTGAACAGTACTTATAATTCTTCCCTGGAAATACCACTGTGCAGCACTGTGTCTCAGCACGCTCCTCTTCAGTATATCTCTGAGAGAGCTGGATGCATGAGTGAAACAATAAAAACAAGAATGCAAACAAATAAGCAAAAGATAGTTTTGGCTCTTTGTGTGTCCTGGAACGTAGCTCCTACATAACAAGGTTTAGACGAGGCACAATTGCACAAGATGTGTGAGCAGGACATCTTTTATTGGTTTTCTAATCCAGTCAGTCTACCCTTCATTACTGCTGTATTTTCCTATGTTTGAGCAATTAGTCTGTTCATAGTCATAGAAGTCAGACACTGTTGCTAAAGAAAAACTCCAGCGTTTTTTTCTTTCACTGAGTACTGCACAAAGTATTCAACAGGAACACCACTTTCTAGCACGTGGTGTAATGCTGTGACCCTCTCTAATTTACAAGGCAATCAGTCATTTCTTCAGTTTGACCCGAAACTTAAGTTTGCACTCTGAATTTCACCTTCGATTTCGTCTCTATAAATTTAGAGTATGCTGTCTAATAGTTTGCTTAGTATGGCTTACATCCCCTGAAATGCAGAAGTTATCATAATGATTTCTCAGTACTGGATCATTCTTACATCACATCTCCGATATTGACCAAGAAGTTCCCAACTTGAAATACATGGATTACTTGTCATGCCCTTGCCTTGGGTACTTAGGTTACACAAACCACAGTTTCAGCACTGAAGCAATCTGTGATAAGACATGCAATCTTTACTAATGCCTCGTTTGTACCACTGAATATCATGCTGACTTGCACTACTCAACTTTTCAATAGTGTTGGCTTTTCCAAGACTTTACAGTGAAAGAGCATTTTGCATGTAAGATTCTGAGCTGTCATGTTTTGCCAGTCTTTGAACACTTTCAGTCCTTGTACTCTGAACTGCTCCACAGCATCACCCCCAAAAACCAAACATGGAAAACACAGACTCCTTTTGGACACACTGGCAGCCACACACTGCTTTTAACAAGCCACTCACACCAAACTTTTTACTTCAGGGTTTCCGCTTTGCTTTTGTGGATGAGTACATCAGTTATCGGGCTGATCTCATCCTCAATGTTTCAATTTTAATTTCTGCTCTAAAGTCATTCTGTTGAAAAAGAAGTTTGGCAGAAAGTCTGCTGCTTTGTAAGACAAGGCTGAAGAACAGAGTTGCATAAGAAATCATGTCACTCACCTCATGAAGGAAGTTGTAGGACAGCTGGGTAATCAGTACTTTGTGACTTTCTCCTACACACCCTTCTCATGTTCAGAGGCTTTCACCACACAGGGCTGTCTCTGGGAGGTTCTGAACTTCCAGCAAAACACACTAGAACTCCAAGAAGCATTCACAGCGTTAGACGTTCTGGTAGGAACAGACCCCGCTATCCCCAAGAAAAGAGCTGCTGCTAGCAATGTTAAAGTATACTTTACACTTTTGAAAGTGCACCAAGAAGACGGTCCTACATACAGCAAGAGTAGAACACATTATTATGCAATACCAAGTAGTCCCACAGAGGGATTCTTTTTATATCTTTCTGACACAAGACATAAGTAACAAAAAGGCAAATGCACAAAGGCAAAACACATTTTTTTCCTCACTAAATATGATATTCATATTTTCCCCAGCTGAGTATTCTAAAGCTGTAGGTATCTTTTTGCAGTAAAAAAACTAAAGGCCAGTGCAGGAGTCTGAAGTGTTACGTACCAGTTACTTTCAGCACAGATGCAAGAAGCCATCATGACAGACAGGACAGCTAAACAATGCCAAAAGTGGCCATTATAATTTTAGTTTTTCCTCTTCTAGTAACTGCCTCATTCTTCATTTAAACCAACTGACCATAAAATCTGCTAAGTTAACTGCTCAACCATACAATTTCTAGATTTTTTTTTTTGTCCTTGCAAAAACAAGGAGAAGAAAGGTACATAACCAGCTCCTTAAACAGTTTGAGCAAGAATTCCTGTTTGCCTTTTTTGACACCACATTCATTCTGGACAGGAATGAATGGGCAACACAAAGGCAAAAATTCAAGCATTATAACTGATCACCCCTGCAAAACTAAATTAACAGCGTATGAAAAAGATGAATTAATCAATAGGCAAATACTTAAAAATTCACAAGTAAACAACGCGTTATACAGAGTAAGTGTTTAATAAGAAAAGGGAAGCACACCGTGCTCTTGGGACATCTTGTGGTCATGCTGGTGCTTGCTCTGGCCACCGACGGACTTCCATCGCTTCCATCTGAAAGAAGAGGGAGAACACAC